>JBAJNP010003210.1:160-41235 GCA_036877545.1 Yasuhikotakia modesta | reverse complement strand
TGCTTTGAAGTTGGGGGGGCTCTTGCAGAACGTCCCCATTGCACTTAGCCAGAGGTGAGATGGAGCCGCCAGGTCTGTCCTAGCACCATTTGTTGAGCCAGGGTAAGCTGTTAGGACAACAAAACCTCTGATCTATGCCCCATTTTATGATCTCCGAACAGGCAAGAGGAGTGATAACATCTCTGGACCTGGCATGGTTTACTGGGACCTTTGGCCCCCCTGGTGGGTAAAAGTGAGCTTTCCCTACTCCCAAGTCATATCTGAAGCTGTTATCATCCAGATGGCCCCTGACCCTCATGTGGCCTCAGGACCACACGCTACAGTAACCATAACTAACAAAAACATGTCACTTTCACTGTGATTGTATGCAATTCAGCACCAGCCTTAAACATTGTCTCAGTTATTGTCCAAAATAACGTTGTCCAAAATTATCCTATTGACAATTGATGCATTGTCTTAACATTTAAACTGTTTTAATAAATTGTTTGCGAAAGCATTTACAAGCTAGAGACCCCTGGCTTCCCTCCAAGATTTTTCCACTTCTGCTTAAGATCAACCAGAATGCTCATGGGAGCTTCCCATGTCATGACCAGTTAAAGATCACTTGAAAACCTGGCCATAAGCAATCCCTGGCATCCTGTGTGACAGCTCCACATATGAGAATAGAAAATCTTATCAATGGCCTTATCAAGGACCTCCTTCACCACATCCTACATATCTTTGCTTACTGGCTCCAAACCCTATGAGCTTCTGCCGAGCCTCAGCTCTGGTGAGACCAGATCCATGGAGCATTTGTCCAGGCTCATTCAGACAAAAACAGCCCGAAAGCCAGACAAGAATGAAGCTTCTACAGAAGAAGCCCTACCAATGTGTGCTCTCATCTCCCTTGGGAGCTGCCTGTTCTTACTTGTCAAACAACACAGAATTTGCATGTTGAGTCTTCAGGTATCAAAAACCTCTCACATGAGGGCACACACTTTCTGAAGTTTTCTGCAGCTGGGTCTGTTGGCACATTGACTCAAGAACAACAGACAAATGACTCATGTAGACAAAATTCCAAACCACGAGTGATGTAGATTTGTCACTCTGGGTTTGGATTCATACGCAGGCTTTATTAATAGACATGGTCAAACAGGCTACCACGGCGCCTGGAGTCCAGTAGTTTACGGACCTGGTAAGCCATCTTGCCCTCTATGATGATAGGAGGGGGACCCTGATCAGCGAACACCTCCTCGCTGGGACCATCCAGAGAAATATGAATAGGCAAGGCCAAATGAAAAGAAACAGGTGTAATCTTGAACAATTTGGAAAGGGCCCAAGTTTTCTCAGTTTTCTTCAAGGGAGTCAGAGACGGAGGTCTCGGATAGATAGCTACACCCATTTGCCAGGTCTGTACTCATGGTTGGGTCAGTGGTGACGGTCAGCATGTTCCTTCTGTCAATGTATTGCGTGTTGTAAGTGGGTGTGAGCCATGTGCCAGGTGGCCTTGCTCCTATTTAGCCAGTCATTGACAGCGGGTACATCAGTGGGTTCTCCTGACCAGGGGAAGAGTGGTGTATCTGTAACAAATTCATGTTTGCATGAATTTCCTATTTGATGTTAAAGAAAACAAGACCATTTGAAACCGTGTAGACCATTTGTAAACCGTGTTTTCTTTCTGGGGTATGTACTCAGTCCTGAGGGAGTAGCCATGGATGAGAAAAAGTTGGTAGCAGTGATTAAATGGCCTCAACTCCACACTCTCAAGGGACTGCAGCCTTTCCAAGAATTCACTAACTTCTACCGTTGCTTCATATGACATTTCAGTTCTGTTGTAGCACCACTTACCTCCATAGTCATAGAGGGAAGTAATCGTTTATTCTAAAGTTCCTCATCTCTAGAGGCCTTTAAAGAGCTCAAAGAACCTCTGCCCATATTCTCCATCATCCTGATCCAGAAAAAGTGTTTGTGGTGGAGGTAGACGCCTCCAGTACTGGAATTGGTGCCGCCCAGCTCTGGTCATCTAGGTATTACTGCAACAATTCAGTTTTTATCAAATACATTTTAGTGGCCCACACTCCAACCTGATACCATCAATTTGTCAAGTGTGCTAGCTGCAACATTTCAAAAGTTCCACATCACTCACCACTCATCAATGTCAGCCTCACATCTGGGTATCACCCACAATTGGCCATGTTCAATGATTAAATCAAGATCACTATAAGCAGTCAGAGAATGCACAAAATTCCCTTCATAGGTGGCGGACATTTCCCCATTATAAACTCTATATATACTTACCTGTGTCAATCACTTATTGCAAAGACTTGCCCTGGCTGACAACTCATATGCACTTGTGTGCCTGACCTCGACCTATTGCCTGGACATCGTTTGTGTTCTTGGATTACCTGCATTGTTGTTGTTTGCTGTTGTTGGCCCCTGCCTGTTTTGACCATGTTTCTTAATAAAAGCTTCAGATGGATCCCATGTCGTCTGATCAGACTTTACAACTTTATGATGCAAATGTGGCATTTGCCAGAAAAATTTGATAAAGCAAGGTTAGTGGTAAAGTTCTTCTGCAAGCCCTTTTTTGCAACACAAAATATATTAGATTAATGTGGCCATATTCTAGACTGTAGTTCCTGCTAAATTACCTATAGAGGTTGGCATGTGCTCCAATACAACAAAATACATAGATTAAGGCATGTGACAACAAAAACCTGAATTGATCTGATCGGGAGCATGAAAAAAGTTATGAAAATTAAATTACATACAAGAATGGAACGAGCAAAACAACAGAATCACTCAAAGTAACCTTAATCCCAAAAAAAAGACAAAGAACTGTAACAACTTAAAGGATACTAATCAAAACAGACGGGTGCTGGCAATTAAACTAAACAAGTACAGGAAAACAACAAAACCAAATACAGGCATGTAAGTGGGAGAAACCATACAGACAGTTTACAGGGGTGTGAAATTACTCCCCCTTCCCAGAAGTCATGACCTTGCCATAGAAGGCTGGATGGAGGGGCCTTAGGTGGCAGACAAAGGAGTGAATATGATGTGGAAACAAACAAATATGGGCATGTAAGTGGGAGAAACCAAACAGACAGTTCACAGGGGTGTGACACTTACAGTGTTTGTAACATATTCAGTCAATTTAAAAATCTCCAGTCCAGAGAAAATAAAGGTAACAAATTGTGTAAATGTGTTTCCCATCAACTAATTTAAGTTTAGAGACATTAAACTTTCGCTATCTTGTTTTTTTATTAGTTTAATAGGTTATGTTCGGAATCAAATAGAAAACTATAAAAAAGAAACTACATTAAACTACATACATACAATTTATTTCTCATTCCTTCAGCATGGTTGTCTGTTGATTTGAACTTTAAATAGGCCTTAGGGGTTGTAAATTGAGCATGCTACATCTGTGACATTTGGCCACTGTTAAACAAAAACTGGTAAAGCATGTAAATTCACATTCGGATTGGTAACTATAAGAAGTAAACAATGGGCTTTGTTGAGCAAAACAGAAGAAAAATGGCATGTATCTTCTTTCCTAAAAGGGGCAGATGTTGCAAATTACCAGCCAGTCTACTGCTTCTGAAATCACAGCTCAAATGAGCATCTTAATGAGGGGCACTTCTTGTGGGTCAAAGAATAGCCTAATCATACTAAGTCAACTGACTTCTTCTGAAACAAGAGGGCATAAAAGCTCCAAAGCAAGGAGCTGTTTTTTGCACTCCTGAAACCTTTATATCTGTCTAATCTGTCTGTCTGTATAGATAAATGATTGTGTATGAGTGATTTCACATATAGAACACTATTCTCACTATAATAACACTATAATATTTACTACTAGTATTTAACTAGACAAAAAGGTGACATCTTGTAAATGGAGTAATGTGGCAGTGCAAGTTTATGTAGTTTAAGTTAGGTTTATGTAGTATTAAAGGGGAAAGCACAACAATAATTAAACTAAATCTAAATATTATAAAATGCAACAGTTTAATGACAAATTTACAGTTGGAACCACACTTTTGTTTTTGGACAAAATATCGTGCTATAAATTAATTGCTGCGTATTGATACTACAGTAAAGCTGTGGTCACTTGATAATCAACTATTACAGTTACTACAATAATTATTACTGTGGTTTGTTAGAAATGAAAACTATGGTTATTTTGTCATTTTTCAATAGAATTGTATAACAATATAGATCTATTGAAATGTTTTTCAAAATGTACATTTTCCAAAAGGTTTTCCTAAGATGTTAGATAAATGAATTAGATGTTAGGCTAAATGAAATAGAGATATTGCAGGCGATCAATCCCCCCTCCAGACACTTGCCGCCGGCGGTAAATCACCCTGTCATGGAGTTCCAGGCTGCCCCACTGTGCGTAGAGAGACTTGACGTCTGGCCCCCACCGGCTGCAGTAGTGGCACTCATCCATCATGCAGGGTCGCCGGGAAAGGGTATCAGCATTGGAGTGCTGTCACCCTGGCCTATGCTGCACCTCAAAGTCATATTCCTGCAGGATCTCTAACCACCTTGCCACCCTCTGGTTGACGGAAGCTTAGCATCCAGGTTGTACTGCCGTGATCCACCACCCGTGATCCACCTCCTGTCTGGTGATGCAGTAATTCCCTCCCTGATGGCTGACAGGACCTCCTGTAGGTTGGCAACCTGGCTGAGTAAAATCCCCAGCATGGACCAGCAAATCGTCCAGATAAACCACATAGCGGTTACGGGGAATGTCCTTTAACACCTGTTAAAGGACACACCTTAACACCATTAGCTGTTCAAAGGTTGCAGGTATATTGCATAAGTCTGCCATAGTATTGCCATAGTCCCTGCCCAATCATGAAGGCTGTCTTTGGACGAGCATCAGGAGCCAATTCGACCTGCCAGTACCCACTGCGCAGATCGAGGGAGCTAAACCAGCAGGAGCCAGCGACATAGTCCAGTGCATCATTGATGCAGGTGTAGCGTGTCAGCCGGTTTAAAAAGCGTTATTTAAAACACCATCTTCCACTGAAACGAGAGAATTTGAGCACTAGCTCAAAGGGAATAATAAGTATAATTAACCGTAATCAATTATACCAATTACATAGTATGTACATGTATAGATGTTCTATCTGTTTTAGCAGAACTAATAATAACAATTAATGTATTCGTCCAGCGAAACATTCATAATTGTACCTTAATTCTAAGAAATGTTATTTCCTATGGCCTTTAGAAAATAAACCTCTTACTGATATATAGTGCTACTTCAGAGCATGTAACAAGATCAGCAAGTTTAAGTGACGTTAGTCTATGAGCAGTTAAACACAGAAACAATCGCAAGTGGATACAAAAAACATTTATTGACTACACTACACAGACAAACTAACTATAAACGAATAACACATTTAACAAACACAACAGATAGAGGAAAGCAGGGAAGATAGAAAAGAGAACAGAATGGCAATATACAATCAGCTTAACACATCAACAGACCATCAACTATCGCTCAAATCACCTTAATTAAAAGGGGTACTATATCTTATGCATCAAACAGAGAGTGGACGGATACTTGCATTGGCCCGATGTGTAGTGATACGAAGTTGCGGATGCATGCGTGTGCAGATAAAGGATAGTTGAAAGGTTCGTTGAGGATGACGAAGTCCGCTAGGCAGTCCGGTTGGCGGAGTGTTAGCGAAGATCGCAGAGGGTCGTTAAATGCAATTGCCGGAAAGTTGTCCCAAAGAGTTGCAACACAGAGAAAATTGCAGACTCTGAGCAGGTAGAATCCTTTGTGGTGAGAGCGAGCTCCTTGAGTGCGGTTGCCATCTCCCCGGCGAGATGACATACTCCTTGGCCGAATGCAAATTCCTTGGGCTACTCCTTGGGCAAAGAAGATCTGGATAACAGCCGTTCTTAACCTGTGGGGTTCCCCACCCCCGTGGTTATCCAATCTTAAGGTGTGCGGGTTGAGGAGGAGCGATTCCTTTGTTTCAATCCGACACCATATTTGCACGATGAATGTGGCTTGCAATGTTTAAGTCATTAATGTCCAGGTTATTGTTCAAAGATGTAGATGCCAGCTAGGATATAGTGGCATACACCAATGAACAGGAATGCTGAAGGTCATCATTTTAAGCCTAAACATGATGAGGTTAAGCATAAATACACCATAATTATTTTATGATTGCATGATTTAAGCAAAGAAGGTAAAGGGAAACATGAACATGAAAAGTACATGAAGGTATACAGACATGCAACATAAGAATATACATATATACATTTAGGGCAGCTTATTTATTGATATGACTTAAATATGAGGGGTCTTCACTGAGGGCTTTGTCAAACATCTTGCTCTCCTGCAAATGTTCCCTACCCAAAGATCTCAGGTTTCCCTAATGGAATTCTTTTGAAGCTGGGGAGTGTGTTTAAATGATCCCTATTTACGATCAGCCAAAAAGGGCTATGGAGACGCTGTGTCTACCCTAACACCACTTTGTGATCCAAAAGAGCCTTAAAAAAACACAGGTTTCTGTCCTGTTGCTAGTTTTACAACCGGCGACAGGCTGAGGGAGCTGATAAGATCTTTGGGGATGGCATGGTTTACTGGGACCTTTGGCCCCCTGGTGGGGACTTGGTTACCTCCCCCCATTTTCTAAGTCATATCTGAAGCTGTTGCAAACCAGATGGCTCCTGACCCCGATGTGGCCTCAGGACCACACAGGGAAGCGGATAGGAGTCCTTGCGGGTAATGGCATTTAACTGCCGGAAGTCCTCACAGGGCAGCCAGCTCCCATTTTTCTTTTTAACCATAACCATGGGGGTGCCCAAGGACTCTCAGAGGGCTCAATGACACCATTAGCTGCCATCTCTTTAATCATGTCCATGGCAGATTGGTGTTTAACCAGGGGGAGTTTATGGGACGTAACCGAATGGGAGCGGCAGAACCGTGTCTATGTGGTGTTGTACTAACGTAGTTTGAGTACAATCCTGGACTCCTACAAAGACAGCATTGCTAACAGTTATTTGCAAACCCCGCTTTAAGTGTTCCCCGCTCCATCACCCCAATTCCTCCACTACAACTACAGTCTCTGGTGAGGGTAATGCTCCCTGCAGTGGTCCACCGGCCTGGGCTTCCCCACCCTTACGGGGTCCTCTCTGTTGCTGCCCCACTGCTGGATGCAAAACAGCAGCTTTCTCCTGACCACTCCGGAGCAGCACAGCACCCTGATTCAAACAGAGAGCAGCTCCCGGCACGTCCACTTAAGCTCCCCAATGTGCCGGTAGATCCAGGTCGATGATGCAGTCATCACGGATCTCCGCCAGCTAGAACGCTTCATACACTGTGTCCAAACTGTAACTGGTAGCCTCTTCTTCCCTGGCATGGTGGTTTGTTCACCAGTAACTGTTAGCAATGCTGTCTTTGTAGGAGTCCAGCCCCTCGGAAGGACCCCAGCTGTGCCTAGCAGCAGCCCTTTTCTGATCAGCACTTTCCCGTGTCCACCAGTGCACTGCATTGCTTCCCATCATTCTTACAGTTCTTATACAGTCCTTTCACAGGCCCACAATGACCCACCATTTGGCTGTCCTGATTGAGGGTTACTGGCAAACAGGGCAAGGGTCCCCTCAAGGCCTTACTTCGTCGTCGTTTCCCGACATCGGCACCCCCCTGGGTTGAGGACTTGGCGCAGGACAATCCCTCACAAAGTTGCCTAGCTTTCCACACCGGAAACAACAATCCTGTCCCATCCATCGCCGCTGGGGTGCTGCAAGCTGCACCCGGCTTGCCTCCTCCTCCAGCTGCTGCCCGTGCCAGCTGCCGTCGCACCGGAGACCACCCAGAGAGTGGAGCCACCATGAACTGATGTATAAAAGCACTTCCTCCGCCCTTTCAGCCTCTCGCAGTGCCGCCATCAGATGCCCCGGACCCGCCAGTCAGACACGCCGCCGAAGCCATTTAGGCGCGGCACCTGTTCCCTTGAGGAACGACACCCAAAATGGTGGCTCAGAGCTGTGGTAAGCGTGTTAAGGTCCCACCTCTCCACTGGGGTTAGGTCGCTTAGCACCTGAAGAGCGGGTCCTTCCAGCGTGCGGGCCAGATCTCTGCTGGCAGTCTCTGCTGGCCCCCACCTGCTTTATATGGCTGCCAGGTCCACTTGGGCCAGGTAAAGCTCCAGCAGAGTAGACCCCCCCCCCCATACCGCAGCAACTCAAAGGGAGTTTGGCGAGCCACCCCGGGCCAGGCTTCCATCGGCATGGCCACCGGCCCCTCAGTTCTGCTGTACCCCGGCAAATGTTCTACTTATATAAACATTGCATCACACTCGCGATTTACCTGTCATGCTGCTACAATACACAATCCAGGTACGTACTGTAACATAGGCTCAGACACAGGGGGATCCATGTGCAGCGTAGTTTTATAGCAGAAAAACATGGTCAGGCAGGCAAGGGTCAAAAACACAAGAAAATTGGGTACACATAGCAAATCCAAAGCTTTCCCCCAATTGCACTGCTCTCTGGAGTTCTGGATCATGTTCACCAGGACAGGGTTCGTCTGTTGCCAGTAGCCCCATTCTGGCCGAAACAAGTATGGTTCCTGAACCTTATATTGCACCTTCAGAGTCTCCTGTAGGGAGAAACCCTCTCACACTGGTGATGAATAGAATATGCCACTGATGTAACAGCAATTAAAATTGGACTCATGGAATGCAGTCATACAGATTTTTTTTGTAGGCATATATCAATTTTAGGGTTATTGGTTACAACAAGAAAATGAACAGGATATATATTTTATATTTTCACTTTTACAGTTCTGCCAACAACTTACCCTGTAATGTCATTCAAATAGGAAACAAAGGCCTACATTTTGTGTGGGGGGTCGGGGTTTAACGATCGAACATGACATGTGACGTTTTTTTTGTCAGTTATGGTTCCCCATAATGAAAATGTCCGAAACGTGACCTCTGCATTTAGCCCATCACCGCTGAGAAGTGAACACAATGCAAGTTATGAACGCGCGCGCGCGCGCGCGCGCACACACACACACACAGAGAGAGAGCAGTAGACAGCTTCATCAGGTTGATTTCATGCACAGCATTCTTATTGAATTTTTAACTTGTGAAATTCATGTTCTTACAGCAACATGGCACAATAAAGAAAACATTTCATAAAAACATAAGCATATGTATACTAAATATAATAGCCATTGGCAATTTGTTCAAAAGAATAAGTTGCACTAGAGATAATATGAGATAATACGAATTTTAAATGTGCATCGAAACAACAGAGAATGCTCTAATAATTTAAATGCAGAGGTAGAGTAGAGAATTGTCAAGAAGACTTTCGAGTCGTAAAGTGATTCGAGGTGTCGTAAAGTAATTCGTGTTGTGTTTCGTTTTGAAGTGTTGGAAACGGCTGTGTGATCAACACGGAACTGGCGCGATCATTTGAAAGAGCACCACAGCCTTATTGTTGTTTTTTCATTTTAATGACCTCTGTGTCGTATCTTTAACCTTTGATAACTTTTGATTAATACAAATTGAATATATCCTGTCTTTCGATTAAATTGCAGTTCTTCAGACTCTAAGTTTAGCGGTATCTAAGGAAGCGCTACAGGTCAGACCCAACATGCTTGAGTGTAAAGTTTTTTTTATGTTACACACTGTATTTTGAAGTCATATTATAAACGCCAGTTATCAACTTATGTAAACGTGGCGAATATAAGTGGTCTTATTGTTGTTTGAAATGTGTGATTTGCTCAGGTTTGATACAGATGGATCGATGAACTGTTTGATGCATCTAAACATGCCTTTAATTTCAAAAATGGTGTTACTTGTCAAAACAACAACAGTAGCGTCTGAATAGCACACTACTAAGTATTTGTCTTCAATAACTATTTATCTCAGCAATATTTGTCTGTGTATCTTTTCAGTCAGGACCTCAATGGACTACAGATACAATGAACGTGTTTTACTCCTTGGAAAAGAGGTGAAGAGTTTATCTGAGGAACTTGCTCAATGCCAGGTATATTGGCCCAGTCCTTAGACTGCTGTGTCTTTTGTCTGTTTTTCCTCTAGGACGCTACTACAGGTCTTTGACTTTGCAAGTCTAACACTTACTTTTCCAACAACACAACAAGCTTTGTTCTAAATTAGCCTAATTTGTTTATGGGAGCATATTAGAAGCTTGTAAATAATGTCCTATTTGCATTTTTATGCATTAGCAGAACACATAATAGACACATATCAGAGTATTAAACTCCGATTTGATATGCCCTAACAGAACAAAAACTGCCTTGTATAACTGTAAGGCATCTTGCATGTTGTTAAAGCCCCACCAGGTGGTGCCTAACAACAGATGCCTAAACTGTCAATAGTGTCTTTGACATGTAATCAGTATCATACAAGTGACACCCTGACCTACATAAGTGGGTAATGACAGACTTTGTCTGGCTATTTTAACATAGGTTTTCGTTGCCTGTAGCTCATCATTAATTTTTTTAAAACCCATTTTAGGTTTAATTACAAGCATTTATGTATAAAGAATAACATATAATTTATGTTAAAGGCATAGTGCTTTTATCTGTTGGCAACTATTGACTGCAAAATGTGTCTAGTGGACCTAAGCATTAGATTTGCTTATTATTATTTGTATAAAAAAAGCAACATTCAGTGAGAACACTTATCCAGTGGGCATTCATGCTGTACTGTATAAGATAAATAATTCATCAATAACATTGCTTTTTAAAATATACCTTCTTTTCTATAGGAATTTTCAGCAATCTTCTAAAGCAGTAAGCTTATGTAATAGTGAAGGGACCACCTATAAAATTAAGGACACTTCTTTGTCTTTAAATACAATGAAGCCTAAAGAAAACAAGATCTGTTTCTTTTTATTTGCGCAATAACTCTCCAGTATTTGCTACTTTGTATGTTTTGCCTATGGTCTTTCAAGGTCTGCCTGCATGTTTAGTAAATAATTAATTAGACACTTTTGAATAGGGTTTAAAATTCATGCACTAATTGGACACCAGCAGTTTCTGCAGGGATTCATGACTTTAATCTTATAATGATGTGGACATAATTTAACAGATAATTTTATATTAAGTTGATCTGCTATAATTCTGTTTTTTTTATGTCAGAAAATGTAGTTTATAAGATGTTTCTCATTAAATGAAATGTAGCTTAAAAATCTTTGAAAGCCAATTTGAAAGTCACTCTAAATTGTGTGTCAGACATGCCTCTCCCGTCATTTTAGCATTTTATGTTTTAGACAACTAGTTAAAACAGATTCATTCTTGTTCTTTAACTTATTTCTGTTTGACGCTTTGATCTTTACCCTCTAAATGTTAATTTATTTAAATTTATTTAAGATTTAAATTTTATTTAATTAAGTTATTTCATAGTAGTAGTAATATGGAGAATAACTGATAATACAGTTAGCTATTTTAATTAAAATAATAATAACACCTATCAACAGTTTAACCAATTAGAAATTGGCTGTAGAAGTCTAACATGACCCCAAGACAACAACCATTTTTTCCTGAAAGGAAGTGTAAAAGTAAAAAGTAACATACCTGGTTTATGTTTTCTGATCATGTTTATTAATGTTAGAAATTGGTATCTTCTGAATCAATTTGCTCTCTGATATTTATGGAATGGATAATTCTGTTCCTGAATGCTCATTGATCAATAGTCTTGTTTAGGTTAAAGCACAGCTAAGACATTCTCACTAAGCTAATACTGTGCATCACCTAGCCTCTTATTTCATTATGTTGCATAGCAACGTTCTGTTACTGTTTATGTGTCAGGCTCTTTTTTTAAATTGAAGAATGGCAATTGATGATTTTACCTAAAAAAAAAACATTTTATCTGAAAAATATTTTATACCATTTTATAAAAGCAATAAGGCCCCCAAGGCCGTTACGTATTGTCAGTATAGTCATTGGTTAGCTAAAAGCTGTTTAAATGCTGGCAATCCATTGAAATGCTGTAACACATTTGCTGTGATCACATTTTACAAGCACTCAGGTTTATTGCCACGCACTAGCCACTTACAGTACCCTAGCAACTGCTCCAAAGACTGTAATTTAAAAAAAACTGTAGACTTAACATTGTGCAGATCTTTGCGATGTCATAGCTCTGCATCAGAATGTCACTAAAGCATTCTAGCGTCACTCTAAAACATGTTTGCGTTGTGTTATACTGTGTTAGCATCATGATAGCACCATGTTAAAACGCACTTGCATAATGCTAACAAATTTGCTTTAAAAATACAAAACAGCTGCTTTACAAATGTATTATTTCCATTTTAAGTTAAAATGTTGGTGATGGGTGTAATAAAATGTAATAATGAAAATGTAATAATGAGCAGGAACATAGCAGTATGTGGTATTATTATAGACTTAATCTTAATAATAATACTAAGAAGAATAGTAATCATTGCAGCATGTTCTTTTAACAGAAAGCATACACCTTTTATGGTAATAAATGGTAGAGGAATAATTATCATGTTTTGGCTTCCTTTTTGGATTTAAATGTACAATTTCAAAAGTTTTATTGCTATAAAAATATGATATTTATTTTTGAAATGCTATATTCATTTTTTCCAACAGGCGGACAAGGAATTTGTGTGGTCACTTTGGAAGCAGCTTCAAGTGGCCAATCCAGATCTTACCCAGGCAGTGAGTCTTATAGTGGAAAGGTGGGTGACTTTGTAACTTCACTGGGTTTTACATTGCAATCGACAGTAACCATAACACATTAAATTTTTTAACGACAGGCTTGAAATAAATGCTGTTTCTGCTGCAAGATATCCCAGACTTTCACACACACATCATAGCAGTTCTGCAAGGATGTTTGCTTGGTGACTGTGCCGTTAAACGCATTTATGAGAGAACCGAGTGCAGATCTGATCAGATAATCTAAACCCTTATCCCTAGCACAGACTCCCAACTTCTCTTCCCATCTAAACACTGAAAATACTCCTCTTTGAGAGATAAACAGCAGATTTATAAAGACTTATTACCTGCAAAGAGGCTTTGGGGAGCTATAAAAGTGGCATGGGAACCTGTTTAAAAAAAAAGAGGTCAAATTTACAGTGCTTAATCCTACTGCAGATTCATGTCTTCTTTTTAAGGTTATTGTTGTTTACCAGATATGCAAATAAGGAACAATTTTAAACCAGGGTTAAAATGTAGCACAGTAGAAGGCCAATCTTTCACCATTATTTACCTTTAAACATTAAAGTACTTCATAATTTTTAACCAGATAAATGTTCAGAAATATGAAAAGCTAACAAAAGCCAGTGTATATTTTTTATCTCTTTTTAAACAAAAGCCTTTAGCTTAAAAATGCTTTCCTTGATTCCAGAATAGGCAAAAAAAGCCTACACAATCCTGTATTCCTCACGAGCTCACTCCGCAGGCACAGCAAACAAAACATGCTGCACCTCAAAGAACTGGGAACATGCACCTAAGGGCATGTGCATATGTATAATGCCACATGGGAGATTGACATGATAATTGTGCTGACTCTGTGAAGCACACATGCTTATGGGAATTCTGGTCTGGTAGTGAGTGAACGA
Organism: Yasuhikotakia modesta; assembly: GCA_036877545.1. Classification (NCBI taxonomy): domain Eukaryota; kingdom Metazoa; phylum Chordata; class Actinopteri; order Cypriniformes; family Botiidae; genus Yasuhikotakia; species Yasuhikotakia modesta. The sequence goes on along the minus strand of JBAJNP010003210.1, from coordinate 27,672 downwards.
TGGGATATGGTTAACATCACCAAGCTTCAAGGCGCTGGTGTATTCTAAGGAGACCCTGTATCATGTCAAATGTCCTCAGGGAGAGATGGAATGAGAGAGGGTGAAAGAGATAGAAAAAGTGAAACAGGGAAAGAAGGATCCCAGGTGAGTGACGGCTATTCAAACAAACTTGCCCCAGTAGTGATTCTTTTTACTTTTTCCCCAAACACCCACTAAAGATGGCTAGATGCTGAAAGGGAAGGAGTCTTTGTGTTCTCTTATGATTCTGTTTCTGTTTTGATATCTCGATAATTACTGATACCTGGAGACTAGTGTTATATCCCATCATTCCCTACTGACCTTCTGAGGAAAAACATTAGTGGTTAAAAGGCAATTTTTTCTGTTTCTTCTCCCTCAGCTTCTAGTCTGCTTTATCCTAACAGAGCATCACAATTGCTTTATGTCAAATAAATGTTATATTTTAAATATGAATGGTTAACTGAGGCTAATGAATTAGTTTGCCTTTCTCTGTATTCTTTTACCATGACAGTGTCTCTAATTGTGTTCTTTCTTGAATCTGTGTTGTACTAGAGAGAAGAAAAAAGCTGAGACCAAGGACAGGAAAGTTCTGGAGATTCTTCAAGCAAAGGATTACAAAATCCAAGAGCTGGAGCAGGTACTGGTAGAGCTTTTCATGGCTCTTGAATCAACTTAAACCAGACCCTAGCAGGTGTATAGAAATGCATGCTGCTAAACCACAGTTTTTCCTTTTTAATGAGCAACTCTGACTGCTTGATAGATCTACTTGGGTGACAGCTAATGATGAAGCTGTGTTGTTAATTCACCTTTAATCATGCATCTTAATGAAACATCTGTCAGCTGACTTCATTAGCTTCTCTGTCTCGTTACTAGTATAGTTTGTCAAACATGTCTACATATTGTCCTCATTTGTGTAAATAAGATTATCCAGAACTGAAAAGCCTATCCTTTTACCCAAACTACAGTTGTAATTATATGTAGGTTTCAAGGCTTTTGCTTCTCTGTTGGATAGACACAGTGGGCAAGACCTAAATGTTTGGGCAGAAAAGGGAGAATTATAACAGTACTAAATTTGAATCAATCCAAATTCGAACTATGAAAACATGTCCCATACACATAAAACTGTACTGCAGCTTCTACATTAAGGTAGTAGTACTTAAGGCCTATTTTTCTTAATAACAGAAAATTTTCATCCAAAAATTAGGTGTTTACTTTAAAAATTAATTTAGGGTTATTTACTCACGCTTATGCTAAACCTGTATGACTTTCCATTTACTTAATTTGTACAAATTATAAAACAGCTCATTCATTTTCAAAAAACAGGACTGGCCTGGGGAGCAAATTGCTTAATGTAATCATTAAGCGATTACACATTTTAAAAAATGTTAAAAGCTGTAAATCAGGTTTGAGTGTCCTTTTTGTGGATTTCACCACTGTGCTCTTAGAATCTGATTAATAATCAGGATTCTTGGTACCACTTAAGACCACTGGTATTCGCCTTATCCAAGTTTTGTGCCAAATGAACCCAAATGGTGATTAATTGCTTTTTCTTCCTTGGCTGTGTGATGGTCTATTGAATCCTCATCTCATCTTTGCGCTTCCACGCTAAGCATCCCCCCATTACCCCCTTCTTCCATTTTTGTAACATAATTAGCTTTCATTTTTAAACCGCACTAGGGATTTCTAATGTTAATCTCTCTGTCCTAGACCTCTTAACTTTTTCTAAACCTTTTTTCTACCATTTGAAAACTACTGGGGTTAAAACAGTGCTTGCCTACCTCATTATCAACATTTTGAATTGAGCTCCGCTTGTGTTATAAATCTCTATTAAGACCTGCATTTGCATGGTGCACAGACTAAACAAGTCCTCTATCTGGAAAGATTCAAGTGATTTCCCCAAACATGGCAATTAATTTTCTCCCACAGCTCAGGGTTATTTTTTTCAAAATATCTGTGGTCAGTTTAAAGGCACCTCAACCCAGCTGGCTAAAGGGCGAGCATATTTTAAAACATGTCAGTGAGATAACAGTGACATCACTCTGTTTTATAACAGCTTGTTCATTGAACATGTAACTGTCACCTCAAAAATCCTAACTGGTCACTTCTGTATCTGTTTAAACAGAAAGTGACAACACAAGAGAAGGAGATAAACAACAAAATCAAACAGATGCGTGACAGTGAGGAGGAGTGTGGTCTAATGAAGAAAAAGCAGGCAGCCCTGCAGCGCAAACTGGGCAGTATGAGTCGACAACTTAAGGTTTGGACAAATTTTCACTGGCATTACTTTTAAAGTACTGTCTCTGTGTCTGAAACCAGGAGAAAAGAGAGGGGAAAAACTGACACATCCCTGAAGGCAATTGCTTAATGCTTTAGAATACTGGGTCGGGGGTTGTGGGGGTGATGGCAGCAATGACAGCAGAAGTTTTTCAGTAAATACTTAATTATGGCTAAGCAAAGAAAAGTTTGTATGTGATGTGGTTCCTCCTTAATTACCTTCTGATGGGACTAGCATGATTAATTGATAAAGTGAAGGGGAGGAAATGTCTTTGCTGGGCTCTTAGTAAAGGAAGGAAAGAATAGTATAGAGGAAAATAGGTGTGAGAGATCAGCATTAAAGACGGGCAAGACTAATGGTCCTGTAGTGGAGCTTGTATCATTAGAGATTTTCTTTGAGCTAAAGAAGGCTCCTGTACTGGGCTACCTGCATAAAGTTTGGCTTTTTTCTAGGTACTGTGACCATCTCTCTCTCTACAGGATGCAAGGAAACAGGCTGAGGTGAGCAAGAAGGAAGACAGGCTTGCCCTGCAGGATGCCAGGCAGCAATTAGATGCCCAGCACTCAGCCTCTCAGGCAGAGCTGAAGAGGTTGCGGGACCAAGGGGCCGCCAGCTGTACCAGAGTCAAGGTCCTTCTCATTTTTTCTTCTGTATGCTTTTTAAAAGGATGCATGTAAATGAACAATTTCAATTCACAGATGTTAAATATTGATAGATATATTGGGGGGGGAAATGACTTTCACATGGCTAGATCCCCATAGCCATAGGACTATATCCTATGCAACTTCCCCAGAGCTGTTTTACCCATACATGTGATCCCTGAATCAGTCCTTTCTGGTGCCCCAGTGCTTAGTGACTCCAGTTATAATGAACCACTATAGCAGGCGCTCCATAGGGTTTGATTCAGCATTTGTGTATGTTGAATAGGCCTTGTGTCCTCATGGGTTGAATGTCACTCAAGCACCTGTGTAATTGCCTGCTGTCTCCTTTACATACAAATTTGTGTTCATTACTCTGCATGGGGAGGGCAGAGGCAGCCCTGTGTGGAACTAAAACTGCCTAGCCTAATTAAATTGGACTGTAGTGGTGCTTGGACTGTGTCCCCTTTCCTCTTGTGTTTTCTTTCTCTCAGCGGCCCATGTGCTGGCTAGTTTTTAATGAGGGCTACCCCATAGTCTCCCTGGCCTGAGCGTTTGATGCTCAGCATCTGTTTGCTTCTCATTATCTCCATCAGCTCCTGTGATATGCTGCTGATATGCTTTTCTGTCTGAACTCACACTTTGTCCTTTAGTTGCTTGTCTTCTTTTTATTCCTCTGTTGTCTTTCTTTTGTTTGAAATTAGATAGTGCATCCACTTTATTAGTCTGTTGCCAATGAACATTTTCTTTTTTTTTTAGAAATTGGAGGATAAAGTGTTTAAATGTAAACAGGAAGTACTAGAGGCTCAGAGTCACTCGACTGCACTGTCCCTTCAGCTTTCCTCTGTAGAACAGAAAGTACCTGGCAAAGAACAGCAGCTCTGTCAGCTAAAGTAAGCTGCAGTTGCTCAAATCTGAACTTTGAACCATAAACCCTGAACTTTTTGAACCATAAGTCCTGAGTATGAGTTTGTTGTGATATATGTGTATTTAGGCAGGAGCTGCAGGACTTGCAGTGTTTGTACAATCAGAGCATTGAACATGCAGGAGAACAGGCCCAACTCATCCAGCAGCTGGAGGGGCTTACCCTGGATATGCAAAGAGTTTTATGCAGCCAAGAAGAAGCCCAAACGGCAGATGCCGTCTCCTACCAGAAGGTACAGGTCACTTTTCCAGATGATGTTAGCATATGTCCTCACAAGTCATGGTGGAACCCCAGGAGGTGTGAACCTGTGTTCTAGCAAGGACTTAACTACATTAACTGAGCTTGTCCTTTTCTGTCTTTCTCTGCTATGACAGCTCTACAGCGAGCTGAGCATGTCATATCAGGCCCTCCGGCACAGGGAAGAACAGCTCTGCCAGCGGGAAGCAGCCCTCAGCATGCAGCTCAACCAAAGAGATCAGCAGGTCCAAGAACTCCAGGCACAGTTGCAGAGTTTCACAGCGGCCACAGGGCACTGTAAGGTGAGTTCATGTGCGGAGCACCATAACAGATTTATATCATGCTCAGTGCCCTTTGTATGCAAAAAGCAAACTAAATGAAATCACATAAACCATTCTTTTCGTTCTTTTTTCCTTTTAGTAAAACTATATACAATATGAAGGATATACCTTTCAGAAAGACAAGATTAGAGTTTGTTCATTTTTTTTCCTGCCTCAAGTTATCTGGCATCTCTAGAACATTTGACCCTAAGAATTGAGGATTCCTTCTCTATACATTTTCTGCTCTTCTCAGGACATCTTGCACTGTCAGAACCTATAGTACATTCTAATCACAGTTCTCATTAAGATAGAGAAGTTCATTGTTTTCCAGTTGTGGGTGGAATCCATTTTCCATATGTACACCCATCCAGATGCAAGATATCATTGTTTTCATTGCTGAGCTCCAGTTTTACAGTCCTGGTGTCATATTTGAATATGTTAGTCTTTAATACAAGCAGTGAAGCCCAAACCACTACAAAGCAGGCTCCAGATGGCAGCCTACTGGTTGCACTTTAAGACAATTTTTCTTGCTGGCACAACTAATTTTGTTAGAGGTGATACTGTTAAGACCACAAAATTGGATGAAAATGTAATTATTCTCTTTTGAGTTTTAAATGAGAAACACAAAAATCTAAATACTCAAATTGGGACAAAGCAGACAAACCGTATTTAAAGGTCCCAGCATTCTAAACCTTTTTAGTCAACATTTCACCACTATTACAAAACATTACTTTGTATTTACTGGAGTAATGTGTTAGTGTTTAAAATAAATAAATTGACCTTATTTACTTTGTTCTAATACATCATGCAATTTATCTATCAATTTCTTTTATTTTGTGTTTTAAATAAAAATTGTAAAATCTATTTCTCTAAAATATGATGTGTATGAAAAGCTAATTGTAGCCTGTCCATTTTTAACGCTTTATTTCTTTCAAAAAGCCACTTCTCCCCAAAATACATTGTACCACATGAAAAATTTGCTGTAATATCTGGTTCAGATTTATTTTAATACAACTATATTGAATATAATGTTATGAATAAAATTAGTCAGAGTGGCTTCATTTATTCCAGGAAATGACTGTACTTCAGTCAAAAAATACAGATTTGCTAATGTTTATACACATTTTTGTTCATATCAGTAAATTTACATCTGCAACCCAACTCATTCATCTTGGATGTTTTCTTGAATCATTCTTCTTGCATGTTTTCTTTATTTATTCATTTGAATGTTTAGTGCAAGTTCCTTAAAGTTGAGCTCTGTTAAAACTTATTTATTTTGTCTTTGTTAGATTAATCTATGTACTACAGCTGAACTTAGCAATTCTTAGCATTAACTTAAGTTAGTAAGTACTATTGAGCTTTATTGAAATAAAGCTCAAACAATCTGTCCATTAGTATTTAACAGGTGTTCAGGAGGAAGCTGATACAGAATTTCAGATAACACTAGAATACACATCCCAGGTCTGTAGTAAAATGTGACTATAATAATGTTTAATAGTAGTAATAATGTTAATGTGTTGTGTCTGTTTATGCATGTTTCACTATACAGAAGCACATCACATATTTTTAGCAGATGCTACAATTTGAGCATATTTTATGCATACATCCTACGCATTACTTAGTATGTGAAATTGTGTTTACTGAACACATGTAGTGGCAGCCTCTCTGTTTTGTTTCCTAACTGTTTTACCTACAGACATCAAAGTGAACTGAACAGTTATCCCAAGATGCAATACGGTCAAGAGGGCTTTCTGTTCCCAGCTATAATTGCACTGTCTGGGATGTGTATTCTAGTGTTATCTGAAATTCTGTATCAGCTTCCTCCTGAACACCTGTTAAATACTAATGGACAGATTGTTTGAGCTTTATTTCAATTATAAATGTTAGAAATTATGAAAGTGCAGGGAGCTCAGCAGGACCAGACTCTGATATGAAAAAGGGAGGGTTATAGAGCAAGAGGGATAAAGCAAAAAGGAGCTTATTGTATGGTTGGTTAGGGCTAAATAACAGCTCAAAGGCCACAGCATACAGATTTTAGGGTCTATGTTGCTATTAGAGAGGGAGATAATATCTGTCCCATAAAAATAAAAGGAAGAAAAATGTTGTTTTTACTTTTAAGTACTTTATAGTACTAAAGGATGGATTACTAAATGAGGAATACTTTCTATAGGTAGAAAAACATTTAAAATACAGTCCTCATTCAGTTTAAATTAATTAAAAATTTACACAACTTGTATCAGTTTAGATGATGAACGTCTGTAAGGATGACATGTTCTATCACAGTTAGTGTTGACACACAATTAATGTTACTATTGTTACAAACTTTAATTTACCCACATATCAGTAACACCAAATCAGTTTGACATGTTTGGGCAGCCAAGATATAATTTCAATCAGCTCTGATTGTGTTGGGCTAAAAAATGATCATAAAAGTCATAGTCATGAAAATGATCAAACACCATTTTTAGGTGAACTTATCCTTTAAATGCATTTTACAGCAACCAGTATTAATTAGCCATAGTGTAATACTATAAACTCAGATGAAGTTTTTCTTTAAACTATTGTTAATGTGTCTACTGAACCACTTAAAGCCATTTTAATTTGATAATAGTTAAATAGAATATTCTCTTTAAATATTCTATGTTCATGCCAATATGCTCTTAACACTTAACTATTAACTATTTGACAAAATTCTCGACCAGTGGTCAGTTTATTTTACTATAAAGAAAATAAATAAATAAATAAATAGACATAAAATATTGGTTTAAGTGTATGATTGTTTATAATAGAAGAAAAAGATTATAAATTGATACAAGAGACACAATACTAACATGTAGGAAAGTAAATTATGAACGAAAGTACTGAATGTGCTTAACTTGCTCAGAAGAGATGAAAGGACATACAAAAGCACAGCAATATCCTGCCTTTGCTACAGAAAAATACAGGAATCTATATTTTCTGTTTTCTTACCAGTTTGTAATTTTGGCTGCATGGAGATGTTACTTAGATTGCCTTGTGCTTCCTATGCCATGCTCTGGTCTAAATCAGAATTAAAGCAAACTGTAGACTTGGGCTTTTTGTGCTTTGTCTTAATTCTTGTTTACAGTCATTAAACAACAAAACCAAAATTGGCCTCCTGAGGGTACACCAGAATTGTAATGGCTTGCAGTATATTAGCGATGCATTTAACACTCAACATCAGGGGTTTACAAAGTGTGGGGCACCCCCCCTTGGGGGGGGGGTTGGAGATGTGCATAGGGATTTTTGTGCAGCAGGGAAACAATTAAAGGCCATGTTTGTTCACACAGCAGAAGAATGCTGTTGTCATCTCTGTATTTTAGTCCTTACTATTGGGGGTTAGATTGAGACCCCATCACAGTATTCACAACTGCATTGGCAGTTATTTGGTTATGGGGTTGGTATCTTCTTAGACCAAACAGATGTGTTGTAGGGAAGTATTATGGCTGTTTAAAGCAGAGTGTACATTATATTTTTGGCCATGATTTCTGATTATGATTTATGGTTTTATGATTTGGCCATCCCAGACAAATTTTGAAGATTCCTGGTATCTTAGACCAAAAACTGTATAGTCTGTGATGGCTAAATTGACATGTTAATCAGCAACAGGTTAATGACCGTTCAAGATTTTTGCTCCGATAAAAATAAAGATTTTATTTGCTACCTACCTTTTCAACATCACTAAATGTGTCATGGGTGAAAGCGTAAAACTTTGGACGAGTGTTGGTCTGTTTTTTTTTCAAATAGTTGACTTTTGTACAGTCTGACATTATACTGACAACTGATGTCCCATGGGTGACATGGCTTATAGTTGCCAATTTGATTGTAAATTCTGACAAGAAACAATCGTAAAGCATTGTTCAATTTATATACAGTCTGTGCCTGTTTCAAACGGATAAAAAATGGAAATCATTCTATCCTGGGCTGGTTGGCTGCATCTAGAGAAATGCATAAAGTGCAGTCTTCATTTTATCTGTCTGTAACTTGCACATGAACAACAAAGAGACAAAAAGAGATGCGGCTTAAATAAATTGTTGTATAAACTACATCGATAGCAAAATAAGCTTCTTTAAGAAGAAAAATAATACTTTTATTGTTTTATACAAGTATTACACACTGGTCCAAAATTATGGAATACAAATGATAGTTGTATTGGCAGTGTTTGTTGTGTGAAAGCACAATGGGTGCGTGCTGCTAATGCATGAAGTCTGAAACAGGCATAATGTAGTGCAACAGAGCAATGGCAACTCTCCTGTTAAAAATAAAGCTCGTCACATCTGAGTGTTTTGTAATGTGGGGCTCACAGGCTCAAACTTGTAATTCAAAGAACCAAGATAGTAAGTAAATGTAATAGTAAATCAGAAACACTAAGAGTGTTGCCAAATGCACATTGCTCGCTAAGGTATGGATGTAGGCATGTTAATTCATAGAAGACGATTTTGACTAAGATGGGCAGTTATTTATGTTTTATTTATTATGGATCTAGCATAGTTTTAGTTCAGTTTTTTAAAATAATTTTTAAAAAGTGGTAAATGATTACCAGTAAGTAAACCATCATTTGTTAGTTGGGTGTATGGTGGTGTCGTTATTGTGTATATTGTCTTAAAAGGGAGGCCCACTGTTCCGGACTTTGAAAACCCTACATTATATGGCAGAAGTTTGGTGGAGAGAGGGCTTATTTCTGCTTTTGCAGTATTCTCTATGCCCTTCAGCTATTATGTTGAGCTAAGCCTCTCTATACAAATCTAATTGAAGTGCGTCTATTTGACATCTTGCACAAATTGTTTTTCCTGTTCATTATTCTGTTAATCCCCACAGTAATTCATTTCTGCCTGTCTGTATTCTGTCTGTTTGTGTTTGTCTTCTTGCAGAAATTCTATAGTCAGTTACAGAGCCAAAGCCATTTAGAGGTCACTTAATAAGGTTTATCACTTATAGAAGTATTTATTTAAAAGGCGGAATGTTATGAATTTAATTACATTTTGAGATCACAAGACACCTCCTAGGTGATGAAATTTCAATGTCTTTTTTCCCATTTCTCCCTATTCTAGAGACCAGATGCTCCTCTCAACATCTGCCTCTGCGTATTATTAGTGTTAGTGAAAGCTGAGCTTTTAGATGTATAATTGAAGTGTCCGCAGCTTGTTATGTGAGGTCATGTTTAGATGAGTAGATGTATTTCTTTTGATCACTATCTGACACTCAAACCCTGAGCTTCCAGCATACTGAGAAGCTGCCAATGTTTTAGGTTTTAAATCTTTAGGAGGCACTACTTCTTTCACTTTGGGCTCTCTTTCCAGTTTGTTTCATTCAAACTGTTTAAAGAATATTAGCAAAATGATGTCTCATCAGAGATATTGTTACAGCAAGTGCTAAACTTTTCAGGACTGATCTTCATACCCATTTTTACAATTGTATTCCACTGCCATCTTGTATAAATGCAAGCATGATCACATCTTTTAATTATAATAACTGGTGATTCAGATTTCCTGAATTCTGAATTTGTAACAAATAACCATTAACATGACAGGAAATGTGACTGATAAACCTACATTATGCTCATGCCATAACATATTGGCATTTATTACAATGAAATAAAAAATAATATTCATGATAATAGCCAAATTCAAACCAGTCATGTAATCTCTATCACATTTGGTGTGTGAGGAATTCTGATACCTTCTTTGCTCAAAGCAATGCACAGGAGGGGGTTGCACTAGGGAAGCTGTGTTTCGTGGTAGTCATGAATATCGGGTTGCTGTATACCTGCTTTTCTAGCTCTTGACAGCAGGGCAGCAAATGTTGTCAATAACACATGCGATTGCAGTGGAAAGCAATGCAACCTGGTGATCCTTCCTTGATATAGACCACAAGGCCTTCGTTCAATCTTGCCCATTCTCTTATGGTTCGTGGAGACTCCATCCCCACATAGTCCAGTGGTTTGGGAGAGATTCAAGGCCAAGGTAGATCTCTTTTCCTCCAGCAAGTCTACCCACTGTCTGACTGAGGCTTCTTTAAGCACAGATGCCCTGGCACACAGCTCGGCACGGAATCTACAAAAGTATAGTTTTCTCCAGTGAGGTACTGTTCAAGCTAATGCTCCTGAAACAGCTCTTTGTGGTTCAGTCCCTTAAACCAGGACCTTCTCATTTAGGGGCAGAACATGCTTCCCACAAATGCCTTGAGTGCCTTCCATAAGGTAAAATAACCCAGCCTTGTTCATACTGTGTCAAGTGCATGCGTTGCACTTATTCTTGGATCACACAGAGAGCTTCAGATACTCTACACAGCTCTATGTCTGCTTCGTAAGTCAGCATAAAGGAAAGATTGTCTCCAACAAACCTAGAAAGCCATTACCTTGGAGCACCAATCACAGGTCCTGCCATGCTCGCTGGGGATTGAGGACGCAGTCCTCAAGAGGTATTGCATCCTCATGGGCATAGGGTAAGGGGGCCTCACTGGTTGACATCTGTAGAGCTGTGGGCTGGGCTACACCAAACACCTAGCTTGTGTACCTACATGTGTACTGCTAATACCTACTCATTTCCCCTCACCCTGTGTTTTTCCTTGGTAAAGTTTCTTTACCTCTAATACTGGAGCTTGGCACCCTCTCAGGTGATCTTCCCAGTATATTTACTGTATACCGTAGGTTCGAAGGTTGTGGGTTCAATTCCAGAGAACACAAGTACTGATATAAATGTATAAAACAAGCGTCTGCCAAATAAATAAATGTAAATATGTGTTCTACTTCCCAGGTATTTCTGTATGTTATATCAATCACATGACACCTACCACTGATAAAATGTGGTCTTCGTAATGCCCCCTTTTTAAAAAGGGGCACATTGTTCACTGCTTGTAGTTCTGTTGGTAAGTACCTGCTCCCTACGGGTGGAAGGGAGGAGCCTTACGTCTGATGCTGATAGATTATGTTGAGTGCTTGCTATGAGGTACCTAGAAGTTTGCTTGTGTCCACTCTTCTGTATCTTGTAGCACAGTTCAGCTCTTGTATTGTTTTGTATAGAGACCCTAGTATCATCATCGACACAATGTCCTTTTTGCTACAGCACTAAACTGATCCACTGTGAAAGTACACCACCTTTGGCACAAGTGTGAGTGAGTGGAGCTTTCTTATATACTCAGACATCTGGGGTGGTGACTAACATTCAAATTTCACTTGTCAGTTTTGTTGAAAAAAAAGTGTCAACATTTTGTTAGTTGATGTTGGGTGTGTTCTGAATGTTTCAGACTGAAGTGCTTTCATTAGATCAGCAGCATGTGTACTGAGACTCATTAATAAACCCCAGCCATGTGTTAAAGACCCAAACGGTCACTTATTCACTTTCATAAAGTCTCTGTCCATCTGCAGGGGCTCTGATCAGCAGTTAGACCTGCAGTCGTGCTCAGATACGACCCTGACCCAAATTACAACTCGCGTCTGTGCATACACATGCAACCAGGTTGAGATGCCTTTGCGTTAGGGCATAAGCACATTGGGAACACTTTCACTAGAAATTAAAATCACTCCCATCTACTCTTGTCTTCATACAGTTGAGGGCCTAATTATTGCTGCCTCATAATTAACAGTGATCAGATTTGTTGTTGTGGCAGAAATAGGACATGTGTAGAACAGCCTAATTCAGATGCTGCTCGAAGCTCTTCCAGCAGACGGGTCATGGACCTCAGGGAGAGCCCCTCCATATGTTCCCTCAGCTTCTTCACTGAAACCACCAGTGCCAGAAAACCTCCCAGAAGAACCTAATCGTGTTCTGTAATTACAGCACGCTGTTCTCTCTATTTTTTACACTCTCTCTTTCGCTCACCTTTTTTCTTTCCTCTTCATTTTACCTTCTGGCTAAAACTGAGGGGGAAGAGCTCAAACACTCCCTTATCAGATCATTTTTTAAATTGCTTTATGTGTCTGATGCCGAACTGTGTTGGTTTTCAACTGTTTAAAATTATAAATAATTGTAACAGATGCACCAATGTGGCCGGCCTCCAACAAATGAGGCCCCAGATAATTTGGCCGACCCTTTTGGCAGTCCAATTTAATAAAATGTGAACAAAATCTACCTGCTAATAATTTATCTTCCCCTCTCCCAATTGGTTAAACTTAATTACCCTGGCAGTTAACAAGGTCATGCCCAGATGCCAAACCTGGCTGTAGTTTTGATAATGCAATCAGGAACCCAAAGGTGATGACAGAGATGTTGTTTTTTCATTATCTAGCTTTTAGAGAGAAACACAGGTGCCAGAACATTCTTGTCTATTGGCAGTAATTACTAATCATCATAAGCTCTAAACTTACCATTACCAGAACCATTGAACATGAAAATTAAGCTTTACAGTGTTCTTATCTGTAAAGCTTAATTTTACAGTGGAAAGTGTTATGTAATGTCTGCTTTAGCCAAATGTGAAAGAAAGCTTAATATTTTGTATCTAATAATTTATTTCTAGCCATGTTCTTACAATGCCTAAATATTTAACCACCTTGTTATTTCATTTCATCTTTGCGAAAGTGTATAATCAAAGAAAGGCTTAATACTGTCAGTCTAGGTGGCAAAAGTGGGCTTACTAGTCAGTCTATGGGCCACATTGTCTGTCTGTCTGTTTTACCATTTATAGTAAGGCTGTATATAATTTACACAAGTTCCTTATCCACACTCGGGCTAAACCATTCTCATTGCTTTCATGCTCTGGGCTAGCCAGTACAGATATGTTTTTATTTTCCACTTTGGTTTGCTAGCCAGGGTGGGGTCCTGGGCTGAAGCCCATGTAAGCCTGTGCATTTGGGTGCTTCATTTGCTGTGTGTTTTGGGTCTTTGCCTTGATGGAAGATTAATTGTCCCAGTGCTCCTGCACATTGCGGCTTAATTAACTCTTCTTTTATATATCTTTATATCTTTACTGTCCTTGCCACAGAATAGCATCCCCAAGCCTACTGTTCCCTCTCTTTTGGAAAGTTTTGTAGGTCAGTTCAGGAAAGATTTAATTTTTTCACATTTTTTAATCTCTAGTATATTTTTTTATATTGTTGTTCTTACTGTTTTTTTATGAACATTATTTTGAGTTACCTTTTCTCTAAAAGAAGGCAGACAACTGTTATATAGTTTAATCAGATCAACACTGTATAGTTATATGTCTATAGGTCTATTGATTAATTATGAGCATCTATAGTGCACCTCTGTCTTTTCATTGGAAGTGTACTGTATCTCCTAAATATCTTTTTATATATAAAATGTGGTTTCAGGAGGCTGGTGACAAGGGTAATTCATCTTCACCGCTGCTGCATGCACAGGAAGAGCAGCTTTCATTGGGCACACAAACTACCAGAGGCCCAAAGATGCAGCAGGTACATCCGCAGATACAGTTATACACAAATAAGTTCTTGTGGAGTTAATGAGAGACTTACATAAATAGTGCCCAGTCAATTGGAAATTTCATCTTCATGAACTCTTGAGGTAAAAAACACTCTACTGGTTCTGGGAAGACTACGAACAGAACTGAAGCCAGCCAGCCATCTTCATGAAGTCTGTCAAAAAGTCTTTCAAAGAATTGTTTTGAAAAAAAAAACTTTCATAAGCAACAAAATGGCACATTTTAAACAGTCAATTAGCCTGATGTGATGTGATTTGTTATTTTCACAATCTAATGTTAGCTAATTCATATTCCAAACTTAGCTTGTGTAATGCTATGTAATATTATTTTGCCAATGAATCATAACCATGATGTAATTGAAAATTTTGCTTTTGTGCAATTTCATGTTACAATTTGAAATGATCATGCACGAACCTGTTAAAAGCTGTTGAAAATCAAAAATCTGAATTTTAGAGTAGCAGTAGCTTGATTAACATTTAGTTTTAATGGGTTACATTAATTTGCTAAATTTCATATTGAAATTGCACACAGTGGGTAGGAGAGAACAGGTAAACAGAATGTCAGTATGACACAGTATGGTAACTAGTGCATGATATCAGCTGATGAGTTTGCAATCCTAAAAAAATGAGTGAATATTTGCTGCATTCTTGACTTTGCATTGGAGCAAATGCTGTTTAAAGCACAACTCACAGAAACCTTTCCAAGGCTATCATGATGCTTTAATAGATGTTTTTTATGGATTTCCAGGGGTACTTTTCCAGAGATCTGTTTTGTTTTATCTTATTAAAAATGTTTTATTTTCATGAGGACTGGCCAACCTGGAAAAAACATGTATTACTTGTGAAGGCACAAACCCATGCCTACATATACATACACACTTCTGTTATATGAGTTAGTTCATGTCAAGCTGACAGTAACCTACATAAAACAAAATGCTTCTATATAAGCTAGGGTTTTGCTATTAGTTTTATGTCTGTTGGAATATTTCTTTGTTCTCCATATTTAGCCATTATTGATTTCTTCCTTGCATGTTTCCATTTCACCCTTCTGCTAATTCTTGTAGAGTTAAGGTCTTTGATATCTAGGACACCACTGTTCCTGTGAATGCTGAGAATATTAAGTCTGAGATGAGACATGTTAAAGGAAAGTTCAGCTACAGTATATTGGTAATGACTTAACTGAACACTTAAATCGGTAGATCAATTTGGGCCAAGAGCTGCAAACAAGTGACAAGTTGCTAGTTAGTTATATTCATCAGCAGACTATTAAAAAGCAGTTTTTATAATATCTAAATAATTATTTTTTTAAGACTAACAGATTAATATAACATTAAAGATTAATATAACATTAATTTTTTTATCTGTCCCTGGAAGATCTCAATCTTTCAACTATAATGGTGCAGCTGCCATTTTGTAGTTATACTCTACTTAACACAGTTGATCCACCATCTGGCCTTTGTTCACAGAGCAGACAAGATTTCCCATTCCAGTCGCACACTACTTCACTCGTTTTAGGTTCTCTCTCTCTCTCTCTCTCTCTCTCTCTCTCTCTCTCTCTCTCTCTTTCTTGCTCACTTCTTTTCCCCCAAAGTCAGCTTCTGTTGTCCTATCAAGTGTAACTCTGGGCCCTGATAGAGCAATTAAAGGCGCCTCCCTCCCCACCTTTGGCAATGAGGCCTGGTGCGTTTCTCACTCTATAACCCTTTAGTCTCCCCTAATGGGACATCATTATTGTCAAAGAAACAATGTAAATGGAAATGAACATGCTCATTAGGTCTCTGCACAGAGAATCCTTCAGCTGCATGCCGTGAGCGCTCCTACTCGTGATTCAGCCCATGGCCCCTGTTACATTTCAGAAAAGTGTATGCTGTGTGTAGGTTTGTTTATGTGTCAGGGCCTATCACCTTTTTTTTTGCTTTTTAAGATTTTCCTGTGGTGTTAAAAGAAGCCAGCCTATTTCTGATTATCTTGATTTCCTTCTGTGTTTGTCAGTGCACTGGATCTTTGTCTCCAAGTGGTGAAAGCAGCTGTGATGGAATAGGCAGACAAGAGCAAAGGATTCAGCAACTGCAGGATTTACTTTCATTGAAGGTGAACACTGAATACTTCCTTTATCCTGCCTCTGTGTTTCTGTTTGAAGATCTCTTAGAAGATTTATGTCCTTGTGTGAACATTTTAGGGACATTCCCTGCCTTCCTCTGAGTAAGTTCTAACCACCCGTGTGCTTGATGGCTCTATTATTTTCAAATACAAATACAGCGAGGCTGTATGTCCTGTACAAACAGCCCAAGCAAAGGTCTCATACACTGGCAACCTTTCTGCTTATAGGTGAATAATTGCATGTGTATGTCCGTACGTGTGTGTGTCTCTGTTGTAGCCTGGCAAAGTTTAGACATGAAGAAGCTCATGCCAGGTGGACTGCTGTTGTCCTCTGACCACTGCCCTCTGCCTGAATTCAGTACTTCATCATCTACACACGCACACACATTCACTGTCTGCAGAGGCAACGAGGCAGCGGGGGGGAGTGTGCTAAAAAACACACGCTCTTCACTAACCAATCATACATGTCTCTCTTTTGACTTTTCATGCCTCTTTCTTTTCTACACCTGGCTCCACTGTACCTCAGATTTCTATAAATCTCAAGTAAACTAATCTAGTCTATACTTTGTCTGTCAAAACTTTGTTGGTTTGTAAAAGGTTGTAAAGCTCAGTAGCAGTCAGTGGTTTCAGCGGTGCAAATTCCTCATACTCTGTAGAAGGAAGGAGGTTGGACTGGTTTGTATTGATTTTGATGCCCAGGTGGATGTGTGTGGGTGCTATAAATGGCCCCTGTATTCCACCATGTCACTCAGACACGAAACATCAAGCACTCAATCTAAGCAGCCCTTCATTAGCACTATGCTTTGTTTTGCTTCTCCATCTCATATTCTCTGTCTTTCTCTTTCAGTTGGTGTTTGAAGGCTGAATGTCCTCTTCTGAATTTCTGAGCAGTAAATCCATACTTGTCACATTGGCAGCCAGTCTGGGGCTGGCTTGTTCTCTTTGTCCTTGTTAATAATAACAGGGTTCAGGGCCCTGCATTTCCCGCCCAGCAGGGCTGCCGTGTCATAGCAGCAGTAAACAAGCTTTCCTCCCTTTCAGAAAGCCCTGGCCACTCAAGCTGAAAGGTGCGCTTGCTGTCTCTGGCAGAGTTCGCTTCAGCTAAGGTCAGAATAATAGAGGGCCATCTTGTCAGGAAAATCTATATGTTCACCCCTGAAAAGTCCCATGTAATCTTTTGGCAGGGGACCCCCCCCCCCTTTTTTTTTCTTTAAATAGCTATGAGGCAAAGACCAATATTTACAGACATTTGGGAAGTGACCCAGCTCACTGAGTTCCTCCTGCTGGGGGGTTTAAGTGGTTAACAGAAGTCATCTTTTTCCTATTGGTTGAAAAGCCAAAATGTAAGGCTACAACAATGCTACAGGTGCCAGACTGTCATAGAAATACTTATTTCAAGAAAAACAAATAGTTTATAGGTTGTTATACTATACACATATTCTGTAAGTTTCAGAACGCCAAAGAATTTCCAAAAATTGCTTTTATTGAAACCAAGGTCAGAAAATATGAATGAACAGAAGATTTACACCTAGTTACCTCTTTAACCTGTCTACCGAAATACATGTCATTTAGTCAATAACAGATGCTAATGCTCAAATACTAAAAAACAAGTAAAAACAAGTGATACAAATGGTTGTGGAGTTTGCAAGATGTTGTGCAGTGCCTTCCATCAGATCTCAACATAAGGATTGTGTGGTTTATTTTTGGACGTTTACTTTTAATACAGCTCTAGATCTTGTTAGTAAGACCCTGTCTATTTGTTTGGTACATTTTCCTACGGATTCCTTTGTTAACAAGGTACAGAATATGCAAAAGAATGAAATAAAGTTGTGCCTTTTGTTTTGGATCTGACAGGAACAGTACAACACACATCTGTGAATGTTTTTTGTTTATCCTGTCTCACTACCCTGCTTTCTTATTGTTGTTAATAATAGCAGTGGGTGGTTATCTCCAGGTCTTCCATGTGGCACGCCCACAAAAGCATGCTTAAAGTGTTTCAAGATCAAGCCTCAAAAACTTAACAGAGAATCACCTTGATTCTGGCAATAGAAAACTATCTAAAACAAAAAAACTTTTAACCAGAAAACAACAAAAAAGGCTAAAGCTGATACTGATCACAAAGAGTCACTTTGTCTATTAGAACATTCAACAATTTTTCTTTTCAAACTTCAGATCAAGGGAGCAGAAGTGTTTTTTGTATATTTTACTCTTGCTACTTGTCACAAAAAATAATAGTAGGTCAGATGGCTGTACTTGGCTAATAACATCTAATGCTTTCAAGAAGCATCATACATTCTTTTTTTTAGAGTCCATTATTTTGTGTAGGTATTTATTGATTATATTATGAACAAAACACATCAGTGCTTTCCTAATGTGATCCCTAATGTTTTTATGTCTCTTGTCTCACAAGGTGGAGACTCAGAACAAAGTCTTTTAAGCTATTTTATCCCTTGCTTTTGAGAAGATTGTAATATTTCTGTATTGTAATTTACTATGACATCAAAGTAGGTCACATTATTGACCCACCCTTTTTTGTATGTGTTGAACTTATTTACATATAAACACTGTACTAACAGTGTACTATATCAAGCCACTTCCAAAATAAGAGCAGTATCATTCAATTTACATTTATTTGTATTTCACAATGCATATAGTTTCAAAGCTGCTTTACAGAAAGAGAAATTTGTACATTGTCAGACAAGTGTGATACAAGTGATTATAGAAATGTACATTTGTTGTAGAGGTCAGCATAATTTTTACGTCAATTTTTACAGCATAAATTTTTTAAGTCATTTTAAAATGCTGGACCCATACTGGAGTGGGTGATCTGTAGCTACTCTGGAATAGGTGTCCTGGTGTAGAAACAAAAGGCAAATAGAGAAATATCTGCTGTTCATCATATTACTAGCACAAGAAAATTTTTAGCATCTGGAATGCAGCCAATAAACTTCAAGTGCATAAGATGTGGTTATGTTCCAGTTTTATGCTCATTACTTTGTCTTCAGATTTACTTAAATTTGATTTTATTGGATTTGGTAGTTTCTTTACATTTTAATTTAGATTTTTACATACTTTAATTTGGATTAGGCTGTACCTAGGTTAAAATAAGTTCATTCATTCATACATTCAGCTGACACTGAATGTATACGTGTAATGTACATTAATAACACTTCAAAGCTGCTATTTTGAGTGGTATTAACTGTAATTCTTCCAGGACATTTGACGCATTCTGTAAGACATCTTTTCTCATGGCAAAAGTACTTCTTTTATAGTAATACACAGAGGTGGAGAGAACACATCCAGTGTAACCTTCACAACATTTGCCCTCCAGCAGCCGAAAGGGACACTGCTGTGAGGTGGGCAGCCGGGATTGCCATCTGCCTGCTGTCCACTGCACTTTTTTGACACAATAAATTGAAACTAATATGGACATTCTGTAAACTAGAGCTAGAATTTTTAAGGGCAACTATATGTGAATTGCTGTTATGATTTTTTAAACTTATTTGATGATCATGCTTAACCCCTTTAACACATGCAAGTTATTACGGACTAACTTACTGAAAAAAAAGATGATGTGTGAAAAGGACCTTTTGAAAATTACCTGAAAAAGGCATTTTACTACTAGGACAAGTTATAACATTATCAGTAAGTTACCGGTAAGATGCTTTGTCTCAATGCAGAACAGCTTTACCGGTGTGATCACTGAACATGGCAATGTGAAAGTCTGCTTTGGGCCAATTAGTACATTCCGATACAGATGCTGCATTATTTCAGGCTGTTATATGATGTTGTTGGGTCAGAAGCATCTGTATGAAAACATTTAGCAAAATTACTGACCATGTATGTTTAAATGTTTGAAGGTCAACCACATCATGTTTTCAAACACGACTCTGGCAGTGGCATGGTCATTAAAAGCTCATGGTCATTAAAAGCTTCTTGTAAGAAATGACATCATAGAGTTTAGCGATGACCTAATTATTTTAGTACTGAAGTGTAAATGGTTATTTACAGATACATAGATGGAACAACATTGCTTGCGTGAACAGCACATATCTATATTTTCTTTATTTATGTAAGGACTTTCTTTAATGTACTGGTCATTTACCATGATTACTGTGTGGAAAGGATTTAAGATTTAGTTTGCTCTTTCAGTAGCATACTTGTGGATCTTATTTTTTGTTTGTGTGCTTATATATATGACCTACAGATTAAAGAGAATGAGGATCTACGAAGAGCCCACGCCAAGCATCATGACCGTTTGCGTGTGATTCAGACCAACTACAAGGCAGTAATGATGCAGCTCAAGGAAGCCAAGGGTGACCACGACTTGTAAGCTTACTGTTTCAAGCTTCACATTAGCATATTGAATTCCATAAAAATAAAGTGAAAGTGACATACTTGTCAGGTATAGTAACCCATACATGAAATGTGATTTCATACCCATACCAGTGAGGAGTGAACAAACATCCAGAGCAGTGGCACGTTTTCTTTTCTCATTTTTTGCATTTATCTCCAAAACGCGGCACAGGTTTAGAAAGAGAGCATCATACTGAAAAGGCCAAGGTTATTGTCTATATTGGTGAAATAGAAGGAAAAATGATTGAAAGAAAAGGTTTTGATTTCCACCTTTGAGTCTTTGTTTTTACCGTAAACCAATAGAAGTAAAATGTCATAATTTCCTCAGTCCCCTTAACATTTTCTTCTTTTTAAAGTTTAATCTTTTTAAACTTCTCTTTGGGTTAATTAAAGAAAACAGCAGTACTTTGTACTGCTCTCTACTTTGTATTAGACTATAACAGAGGCCCCACAGAGAAAGAGCCTTTTATATTCTCCTTGCTCCTGGTTTTGGGTTTAGTAAAGTATGGGTTATTTAAAAATAACCCATACTTTACTAAAGAGTTGTTATGAAGTTGCTTGTTTTATTAAGCTTTCCAGTATTGTTATTGTGGCAACATTTACATTCCTTTCAGAACTTGATATTTACCCACACCATGCTAAGGCCAGCTGCCTGCTTAGTAACCCAAAACACATTGATAATGATAGGGGATGTCACAAATATTGACTGTTGTTGCTGAAATTTTGCCACCTCTCACTCACTGCTTAGACATGGAAGAGGAGTGATCGGTTAAACAAGTTCCTCTGACCTTTCTCACCGATTCCCTGTCATGTATTGCAATGCATCATTATGACAGCCAATCAACACAAAGCCTGCTGGAAGAACAGTAGCACCATGCAAAGGAAACTAGCACCGTAACAGTCTTTGTGCCTTTGCCTGTGTTTGCTGTGGAAACAGTAGGACAGCCACAAAAATATTATTTAATAATTTATAAATTATTTTCGGCGGCCAACCAAGGATAGTTGGTACTGCAAACTTTGTGAGCCTGTGTTTATATGCTGTTTTCCTTAGTTCTAATAATTATGCAAATAAGGCTAATGCCTAAAACTCAGTACATAAGCCAATAGCTTAAGCAGCATGTTTAGGATGCAACTCTGTTAGCAATGGTCAAGCATGCATCTGTCTGAATATATTGGAGCAGTTAGCATTATTACACATATATTAGCACAAGTAAAGGTAGACCCCAGCAGGAGTTTAGTCTCTGCTGCAAATGAACTTCTTGTTAGAATGCCGCAGCTCTGTGTAACTCTCCACGTCACTCATAATTTTCTGTACCACTATAAGGAAAACATAAAAAATGCATTATTTTCTCTCCAGAAGAATTTTTAAAAATTTTAAATCAGACTGGGATCATTGGAAAAAGTAAATAAAATTCAAACTTATTTAAACATCCACGTACTAATCAAAGTTGTACTCATTAACAGATTTACTGAATCAAAGCAATTAGCTACTATCGTTACAAAATGTTCTTGCAGTTTATTTTATTGGTGTATAATAAAGCAAGATGTGCTAAGAAGGTGAAGCAGGCTTGAGGGAAATGAAGATGCCTTTTCTTTGAGCTCTATTTTGTTGTTATATCCTTCAGGAGACCATTCACAGCCTAAATACTGATTTTCACAGTGGATTAAGACAGAAGATCTTCGGGCTGCTGCTTGTTAAGCTATTAGGAGTGGCTTCTGAGGGTGAATGTTTTCACATGATGTAGAGCTGCTCCCACAGTACCCAAGGCACTGTGTTGTACCCTGAGTTCAAGGATGTTATGAGGAGAAAGGATCTGTGGATATTTTCTCCTACAACCCTGTTGTAGAGTAGTGTACAGTATGTGCACTGTATAAACATAGACATTTCATCACTGTATAAACATCACATAGACATCACTGTATAAACATAGACATTTTGTTGTTCATCTGCATGTTGCATAAACTGGGAAAGTAATACTACTGAACTATTAAACAATTACAAAGACTGTATTGCAGTCACTCTCAAGCCCAGGAAGTGCATTTTAGGCACTAGAGAGGGCTGAATACCTACTAAATGTTGGAATACAGAAGTTGGTTAGTTACAACAGATGCATATCAAAGCATAAGTGTTATCAAATTTGCTTAAAAACATGAAAAATAACAAATTTACTGGCCAGCAGGGAGTGGGAGATGGATTGAGAAGCACACTGACTGTTTTATGTTTGCATGTGTGCAGACTATAAAGTGAGATACTACAGCAGGACAGCAGGAACAAACCATCGCTCTGTAAGGCAGAGAACAAGAAGCAATTTGCTGACAAGTGTGTGTTATTTTGTCCTTTGGAGTTGTCAGCTAGTCCATCATAATGTCATTTTCATTCAAATCAATATTAGAAACCAACAGAATTACACACAAGCATTGACATTAAAAGAGCTTTTGAAAATCATAAAAATGTATTATTTAATGTATTAAAATTAAAAAATATAAAAATGTTTAACAACTGTTCAGGATTTTCACCATGTTTTTAAGATTTAAGGTTACCTAATTTACCATAATTGCATAACAAAACTGACAATACCATAATTGTCACCAGGAAAATTCTGGCTGCCTGTAACTGTTGAAGTATGTTAAATCTTTTGATCCGTTGTTTAGGAAATAAAATGTTTTAAAAATATATATAAAAATATACAAAGTTTTAAAACATTTTGACTATAAAATACATTTTAAAAAAGTCACTTTTTGTATAAACCATTTTCTGAAAATAACACTCTTATTTGTCTTCTTGTCTTGAGGTTTGCCGCCTCAAGATTTTTAGGGGTACATTCAATGACAGTCCATGTGCGTGTGTGTTAATTACTGCTGATCTCGTCTGCTGGAGGTGTCGCGCTTCATTAGGCTGCCTTGGCCCTTTTCTTGCCAGGCCTCATTTGGCCATTCCTTTGCAGAGGGGTCTAACCCTGCCAGCCAGCATGGCCTGGCCCTCCCTTGCTTTATCTCTATCCCCAGCTCACTCATACATGAGGGCTCACTCTTTTCTTGCCCCCACCTAGCCCATTGCATGTCCTCCTAATCCCAGCTGAGCTCATTATGATGTAGCCTGGCTGCCTTGTTCTCTCTCTCTGAGCCTGAGCTGTCCAAGCTAATTACAGGCTAGCAGCCAACACTCCCTGTTAAGGGTCTTCTGCTGCGGCATTTGCGCTAACGTACTGCTTGGAAGTGACCTGCGAGGAGCACGAGGGAACTGCTCTCTTTCCAGCCACGCAGCACCTGTCCTTCGGGGTTAGCCTTGATCCCTGTCAAGCTCATTGCAGCGAGCACTGAGTAAACTTAGGCCAGCCTAACTCATGCCTTCAGGAAAGAAAAAAGAAAGGGGAAAAACCTACAGTGCTAGGTTGGGGGTGTCTTTGATCTCCACTTGCCAGAGACGAACATTACCGACTGTCTGTGATTGTGGAATTGCAGGCCTCTCCTCATTCCTTCCTCTTTCTGACTTTTGTTTGTTTGCACTTAACCTTGCTTTTTTGTTGTTTACAGTGAAAGGAATGGGTCAGAACATGCAAGGTGTAATTAGGCTGGGCTTCTTTTATCAAGCTGTTATGTGGGATGGTGAGCTAAATTACTGTTGATAGTCAGCAATTAAGGATAGGCCATGGCAACGGGTATGCGCTGGAAGAAAATGGCATGCTGCCATTTCACTGACCATATTAGGATGATTGTGCTTGTGAAGGTTGCCCTCTTAAGTGTTGCAATGATCTGCTAATGGTTAATTACCTTATTGCGGACTGTCGGTTTGGGGTGGCTTAACTGCAAGAAGAGACTGCTGCTAGGTACTTACAGACCAGCAGTGGGTCGCACTCAACTTATTCAAGTGCTTTTTCACAGTCAGACTCCTTCATTTTTTATCCGTTCGGCACCCATTGAAAGTTATATGGAGATTGCCTTTTCAGAACTAGAATTCTGCACTTCTGTGTTGTATTTTTGCAAAATAAAAGTTTCTGTTTGAAGGTGAAGCTGCCTTTTTATTTAAACATTATTTAAATACCACATTACCTGGGATTATCTGTCTAACTATATTTGTGTGCACTTTTTGACAATTTTTATCCTTTGCTCTAGGGACATATGTTCGGACTGCTAATAGCAAATTAAGATCAACATGCAACAAAGGCTCCTATGCATACTTGTGTTTAAAAACAGAAAGGAGTTTCTGCATAGCGACCAATGCCTGTCAAGAATATGTCTGAATAGCGCTCTAGAGAGAAATTTCAGTTGAGCAATTCAGCCAATTGCAGAGGCAAATAAAACTGAGTGCTAGATGCATTGAGATTAAAATATCATGTTTTGTACTGAGATGACTGAGTTGCTGCTGTATTATTTGCACTGTGAAAACTCCCCTCCCTTCTCCATTTGTAATGTCTATCCCCGCCCTTGGTGTTTTTTTCCCCACTTGCTTTTTCTTCCTCATTATACATCTGTCTTTGCTCAGGATGTCCGTATTTGTTAATTGTTGCTTAGGGTCTGTGGGTAAAAAAAAAAGGAATTATTTAGGCCTCATAAACAGAATAAACAGCCCTTAGACGGTGATAGCTACACTTAAATGACATCAAAGTATAAATTACCCAGCCATTAAGCTGGAAAAAAACCCTTTGAAATGATTTACACAGCTCACCCTCCACTGAGAGTGACCATTACAGACATGATCCCTGACTTTGACTTTAATGAAGTTTAATAAAGTTTACCCCTCTTGTGCTGCTGTTTTTTGCTTTTTATCTTGATTGCTATAAGGTATTAGGAGTAATGAGTGTCTTTTTGCCCTGGGTCCCAGACAGAGAGATAGAGATGGAAGAACATTTAAAGTCAGAATGCTTGATGTCTGTTTTGAAGACTAGCACATCTTTTGCCCCCTCCATTAATTATTTGTTTGATTAATGATATGCACTAAAATATGCATCCCACTATTCAATGTTTTGCTGCTCCTTTTAACTCGGTCTCCTAAACAGTGAAATGCTGTTTAATTAATGCTGTTTAAGGATAAGATGCTATTTAAATGTTATATTAGCACAATTAAGCACATTAAATGTTATATATTTCAATATAAATGTTAATGATTTTTCAGAGATTTAAGGATCTCTAGGGCTCAACAATAGAGCTTTTTTTCTGCTGCCCCGGTCAGTCAGGAATTTCAGGTTTGTATGCACAGTATTTGTTGCCTGTATTATAATTGCTTTAAAACTATTAAAGAATCTGTCATACTGCATTTCTATACAATATTTTTTACTACAGTAAAACAAATTCTTTGTTCTTTAAATCCTTAAAAATTATTTTAAATAATAAATCTAGTAATATCTGGGTTTTCGAAAGGGTTGTATTTAGAAAATTGAACTTATGTTTTACCAAATATGACACTGAGGTCAAACCTACTGCATATATTGCCAAACACAGTGATACAAAAGCACTGTAACTTGTTGGTGCTGTTGAACTTATTGTCAAATTAAAGGACCAGAACTGTTATATAACTTAATAGTTTTTTTTCTTATGTAAAATAAAAAATAATCTTTTTAGGACACTGTAAAAACTGGGATCATGGGAATGAAAACGAAGGCCATGCTCGAATCAAATCACTTTATTGTCATATCACCACAGTACCTGTGCCTAGTTGAGTGAAATTCTTGGGAACATGCTCCAGACAGTGCAGAGACATTTTACAAGTGGACAGTATCTTACATAAATGACAATTTACATATGGACAATTTAACATGTATTTGTGCTTTCATCTGGATATTTGTCTTTATAATGGCATTCAATTTGTATGTTTGTGAAATGTGACAGTATTCTGAGCAGATAAAAAAAAGTGAGCAGAAAAGACTGTTCAAGACATCAAGACACAAGACATCAAACAGCACTAATTTATTTTAGCTTGGTTTGCCACAAAACACAAAATGCGAGTTTTATACCACATTGTAAAATTCTAAAAAGTCTTAAAGATTAGCGTAATATGCACTAAATTCATCACTAGCATAACTTTGGGGCAGTCATAGTTTTTGGAGTCTGACTTAAACCAAAGGTCACAGGTACGATTCCCACAGCTGGCAAGGAACCCTTCCCCCCTTAGTCCATGGAGTTGCAGTGATAGCTGCCCACAGCTCTGGGTGTGTGTTCATTACTTACTGAGGTCACATTTCAGGAATGGGTTTCCAAACAAAACATCTGTTTGTTTAACTTTACCTGGTATTAATTTGTGTTGACCTATGGGGGCATAAGAAAGTTTTGAAATATGAAAAATATATTCTTATATATATATATATATATATACATTCTTTACCTCAAACTCGGTAGTGCCACCAACAGTTCAAAGTTTCACTCATGTTTATACTCATGTTTAAACTTCATCAATCATATTTTTACATCAGTTAACTTCTAAAAACAAAAAAGGATAAATTATTATATTTATTAATTATTTTTTATTATGATTCTTTGGCTTATGACAATTCAATCAATTTTTTTCAACCTTTTCAGACTCATTGTTTAGATGAGTACATTTGCATTTTATTTGCATTTTAAAAACACAAGTAAATTTGCTTTTTATTTAACGTAATGCATATGAGAAAACCGAGAAAAACATTACAAAGGGTTTAGGTTGGGGGTTAATAGTTACTGTTCTGATTCCTGTGACTACCTTTGAAGGTCACATGATGAAGAGAGATGGATTGCAACTGTCATTGGGTCACAAGCACACTGCCCTGAGACTAAATTTAACAAGCAATTAGTTTAGTTTTGTTAATTAGTTACAGTTTTACCATATTGCAATATCATATTGTATAAATTTGTCATTATGCCATAAGACATATTTGTAAACGTTTACTCCCTTAACTGAAGTGAGGTCAGTCTGTCTTCTAAATTTAGATTTTGATTATAATGATAATGATTCTTCAGCATGTATCATGTGTCCTTGACCTACTTGTAATTTTCAAATAATGCCAAATCACAGCAGTTTGGTCTGTCCCTTACTTTCTTTCTTCCATTCCTGACACCAGTTTGGTTCTTTATTGATCCTCAAATATAGCTAGCATGGAAGCTCTAAAGAGGGTGTAGCGTGTGGTCCTGAGGCCACATGAGGGTCAGGGGCCATCTGGATGATAACAGCTTCAGAAATGACTTGGGAGTAGGGAAAGCTCACTTTTACCCACCAGGGGGGCCAAAGGTCCCAGTAAACCATGCCAGGTCCAGAGATGTTATCACTCCTCTGGCCTGTTC
>JBAJNP010003209.1:10762-41239 GCA_036877545.1 Yasuhikotakia modesta | reverse complement strand
ACATGTTATGCATTGTTAAATTACATGTTATGCATTGTTATTGCCACATAAGTCACATAAACTGAATCCACGTTTAAATAATTGTAATAATTGTGAGGCTATATGCTTGCGTCACATGCGCCATTATTTTTGCACCTGAAATGACCGCTATTTTATTTTGCAGCGTTTAACGGGAGCCTCGACAAACGCTGTCCGGTGTACAGCATAACACCGTTTTACTGTAAATGTATAACGACATATAGAGATTTAAAGGCAGCAGAGCAGCGCACGTGGACCGTGGCAGCAGCGCGCTCGGAGACGCATTTTACGCACGATGGAGAGTCCGCAGAAAGACGCGGTTTTCTGCTCCTTTAACGACTCGTGCTTGAATTCCAGCGGGGGGAACGACAGCACGGGAGGGAATCAGACCGTAAACCCTCTGAAGCGCAACGAGGAAGTGGCTAAAGTTGAAGTGACAGTCCTGGTTCTCATCTTGTTGTTCGCGCTCGCCGGCAACCTGTGCGTCCTTGTGGCTATCCAGACCAGCAAACACGGCCAGTCGCGGATGTATTACTTCATGAAACACCTGAGCATAGCGGACCTGGTGGTGGCCGTTTTTCAGGTGCTGCCTCAACTTATCTGGGACATCACTTTCCGCTTTTATGGCCCGGACATCCTGTGTCGGATGGTGAAGTACCTACAGGTGGTCGGCATGTTTGCGTCCACTTACATGCTGGTGCTGATGTCTGTTGACAGGTGTCTGGCTATATGGCAGCCTCTCCGGTCCTTGCGCCGCAGAAAGGACCGATTTTACGTGGTTGGCTCGTGGATCATGAGCCTGGTTTTTAGTTTACCCCAGGTGTACATCTTCTCGCTCCGAGACATGGGCGACGGCGTGCACGACTGCTGGGGGGAATTTGTGCAGCCCTGGGGCGCAAAGGCGTACGTCACTTGGATAAGTCTCACCATCTATGTCATTCCTGTGGCCATATTAAGTGTTTGTTACGGTCTGATAAGTTATAAAATCTGGCAGAACTTTAAACTGAAGACTCGACGGGAACAGTGTCTGTCGCTGACTCCGCGGCCAGCCAAAGGCACCGCGCTGTCGCGCGTCAGCAGCGTCAAACTCATCTCAAAGGCCAAGATCAGGACGGTAAAAATGACGTTTGTGATCGTCCTGGCTTATATTATCTGCTGGACACCGTTTTTCTTCGTTCAGATGTGGTCAGCCTGGGATCCAATGGCGCCTAGAGAAGGTAACGCATGTGCCCAGCAAACATTTTTACGCTGTAATAACGTTCCGCAACATTTAATATTAAGTGACATTAAACGGTAAAACGTTGACAGTTCTAGGAACGTAAAATTCGTCCAGGTATATATGTTGTATTAACGTTATTGCTTGGATAGCAAGCTTGGATAACTTTGAAAGCACGAGTTCCTGCCCTCCCCTCCCGTTCCCCAAAGCCACTCCCCCTCCACTACATATAAACGCATACATAATTTGACAGGCAGGTAGGACGTGTTATTTCATTTGGACCAGATGCAATGACTGGACGAACATTTCATGGTTTCTGCTCCTTTCATAGAAGATACATGTTTATATAAATGTGTTTAGGCCACTTTAATTGGATGTGAAAAGACCAGCATAACAAAACATTGGCCTGCCTTTAAAACATATCAAACATTTTTTTTGTAAATTGTTCGTCTTGCTGTGGTTTCTCTGCTAGAACAACTTAGTGACTATGAGGGAAACTGAGTTCATCCACTAACCACTACTTGGTTAAACTAGTTGTTTAAAGAAGCAAAAATGGCACAACAAAGTGGTCCAACATAATTTGTCAGTGGATTATATGTGGTTCAGTATTTTGCTGTGTGTAATAATTCTTGGTAATAGCTCATGGTGCTCTCAGTACTTACTGACAACTGTAGTGTTATTGTGATGCGTTAGAAACACTTTTTGGGGACGCTGTAACCCTAGCAAAATATTCTCTGAGGTCAAGATCAGGGTGACCCTTTTATGAGCCAACAACATGTCTAAAAACATTCCCAACCTCACAGTCAGTAAGTTATGCAACTCTCCAGCCTCAAATTAAACAACAGCTCTCTATAAAAGAAAACAGACCATATGAACGCAGTATATTAGATGTTATTTACAGCACAGTGTAATGCCAAAGTTACCCGATATATACCTAAATAGAGATGTTTTCTGAAGTAACTGATAACTTTGTTTATTCTTTCCAACAAAGGCACAGAATTTTCCCCCATTTCCACCCAGATCATCTTTTCTTTCAGCCTCATGAACGTTAAACTGAAAGCTGACTGATGTTTGCATAAAGCCAAAGATTTCTCTCAGGAATAAAAACAAGCAAACCCGGATGAAAATGGCTCTCAAAATAGAAGCTCAAGTACCCTCAGGTGGTTTGGGTCAGAGGAAATGTAGCGTGACATCAAAGGGTCTCTGGTTATCCTGATATGATCCAGACCAGAACCCCTGCCCTGTTATCTTCAACCCTGTAATGTTCTCAGCTAACAGAAAACATTCTCCTAACATTCTCTAAATGTTCCCTTAAGGTTATCAAACATGTTCTTGCAGTTGTGCTAGCAGAACTATTTTAACATATTCATATATCAAAAACATTATTTTTAAGCAGTTAATGGAAAATGTTTGACTAACGTTCTTATAATTTTAAATGCTTACTACAACAATAACACAACAACTAAAACTCCTAGAACTTTCACAATAAGATTTTTGTAACTTAATGGAAGTGGAAGGAAAATGTTCCTACAACCCAA
Source organism: Yasuhikotakia modesta (assembly GCA_036877545.1). Classification (NCBI taxonomy): domain Eukaryota; kingdom Metazoa; phylum Chordata; class Actinopteri; order Cypriniformes; family Botiidae; genus Yasuhikotakia; species Yasuhikotakia modesta. The sequence continues at coordinate 38,467 of JBAJNP010003209.1, read as the reverse complement.
AACATGTTATCTGGGATTGATCATATTGACTCGTTCATATAAAAGTTACTCTTGCTTCTACTGAAGCACATGAAAGAATCTTCTGGGACATTCTCCGATCATTCTGAGATAACTTGAAGCACCAAGCTTTGCGCAAACTTGTGGAGTCCATGCCAGCCCCAGTGTTAAATGTCAAAGTTGGGTTATAAATACTGAGAATGAAATGTTCATTTTTCTGTTTAACTTTTAATTCCAGTTAATGCTGATGTAATATCGTTTGACCACAGATATGCAAACAGACTCTTTTCAGCTAACAATTTTAAGTTGTAATAACGTTTACAGAATTTCCATTAAGAAGAAAAATGGTAAAAATATTGCTTGGTTAAAAGAACACTATTCAAACCTGTTTGTAATTCTACAATGTTTTAAAATGTTCCACTAATAATTTTCTTGATGCATGGTTTACAACGTTAAAAACGTCTGCTAATGTTACTGCAAGATTGTTTTTGACAATTTTAAAAGAACTTTAAGAGAACATTAGTCAATGTTCTGAGAATGTTCCCTGATAGCTGGAAACATTCTCAGATTCCAGTAAGTTCAGTTAAAAGAAATCTCAGTGTTACACAACACGGTGACATTCGACAGCATTCAGTGTTTTCAGCTTTGTTGCAGGAGTGTGGAGAAGACAGTTCTGTAGAATGTCACAGAACGATTTCAAGGAAGAAATAAACATTCATTGTAAATGTTTGGGTCTCTTAGGGTTAAATTACAGAGGAAAGTTTAAAATATGTTCAGATTGACAGAATGTTTTCCTAACGTTTTCATAAAATAACATAAATATTAAAAATATTATTTTGAAAGTTCTATAAAAATTAAAAATGTCCAGATGTTTTATTAACATTATTTCTTTTTTATAAAAACGTTAACATTTATTGTTAATAAACATACATTTTATGAAATGTTTTGTTGGGAATGTAGGCTTCATTGTTTAAAAATGTATTAAATATTTAATGCTTGGTGATGTAAACATTTGCAAAAGTTGCAAAGACTACTAAATGTAACTTCTTCTTTTATCTTGTTCACAGCGCTGGCGTTTATCATCTCCATGCTGCTGGCCAGCCTCAACAGCTGCTGCAACCCCTGGATCTACATGTTTTTCGCCGGCCATCTCTTCCGGGATCTCATGCAGCGCTGCATTATGACATCACAATGTGGATGTGGCCGGAAGTGCAGATCGGGGAACCAATCAGGCGCCGGTGCGGTGAGGAGTTCCAGCAGTCAGAGGAGTGTGACACAGACCTCAATCACATGATACAGACCCTGAAGTATGTGTAACCGTCACACGGCCAGAACTGTAACATAATATAAGCTAAGATATCATGTCATTATTACAGGTGTAATAATGTGACGCAGACCTCAGCAAACTTTGCAAAGGAGAATCTCCAAACCTTTTGAGCTTTGCTCTTTAATTTCAATGAATTCTCAAGGGCAACATGTAAATGTATTTAAATGAACAAGTCAGTGTGCGACTTGTTATTTACATAGATACAAGAATAACATCTACCACAGACAGGTTATTTTCAGTTCCATGTAGTTTTACGTTCTTTACTTACGTTGTTTATGTAAAGTTTTACCTAAGCATTCAGGTGGCTGTTTGAATAACCAAACATTTGACACAAAACAGACATATTATGTTCTGGACAGTAAAGTGCTTAAAAAACGCTATTGAAATGTATGCCATTGAAATGTATGCCATTGAAATGTATGCCATTGAAAAATATGGCACTTTGTTTTGAGTGTCTGTGTTTTGAAACTTTGTGCCAAAATCAGGCACTTTTTTCATTTTAGCTAATGTCATATGAAGTTATGAAGCATACTTTATAAGTACAAATATCATACATTCAGAATCCGCTGACTGAAGCGTCTTCAGTTAATGTAAACTTTCTTTCTCGTGATGTTTCAGTAGTTTCTGTTCAGCATCAGTACTTTGTAAAAAGTAAAATTGTACATAACAGTTCAGTGAGGCTGTCACTGTGACACACTTGAAAGAAATATAAGCTTATTTATTCAGCTGTGTTCTAACCAATGCATTTGACTTATGTGGGTTTGAATGTACGTGAATGAATGAATTCCTGATGGCAAAATGTATTACAGGACATATAGCTCTCGTTGTTTCTCATATAACAGGGATTTATTATACAGCTGGTGAATTTTAACATCACAGGCTGAAAAAAAATTGCTACAAATTGATTTCTAAGTTTAAAATGAATGGGGTAGAGATACAGTCAGCCTGTACACTGTAAATAATCTGTAATTTATTCTCAATATGGATCTAATCATTTTTTCAGGACTGAAGCCTTGCATTTTTAAAATGGAAGCTATTGTCTGTGCAATTGTGATGATGACGTGCTTGGATTTAAAAAATCTGTTTTTTGAATGAAATAAACAAATAATCAGAACTGGTGAAAGTTTCAACAGCAAGAGTCAATGGTTAGCAGTAGCTAATATAATATGTTTAGGAAAATTAACTAACCTGAAGATTAGTTGCATTAGTGGAACACCAGAAAAAAAGTCCTGTTTTCAAAGTCCTCAGCATTGCACACTTTCCCACAATTTGCAGAAAACGAGAAATATTGAAAAGCAGAGCTTTTAAAATCACACAAGCAGAGTATGTTTTTAAATTTATGTGGAATCTGTGTCAGAGGAATCGGAGGATAGTTACAAACACCACAAGTTCACACTCCATAAATCAGTTTTATCTGTCATATCTTAAAAGTTTAGCTGGGGACAAACGTGCACAGACATTTAATTACAAATTCATTATATAACCGTCATTATAAGGAAAATTTCATCCAGGGTGCTTTATTGAGAAAGGGCTGAACTGTTCAATGCCTTGAATATTTCTGAGCGGTGCTGAAATTGATTTGACAGTTAATTAAACTCTTAAAGCAAATGATAAAACTGTCAAGGGTTCATAGAATCTGGTATAATAAGCATTGTCCAAAACGTCATTTAGATAACAACGGATACACTCATATATGACAAATGAACATGACCTAATTTTTTGCCTTTGTAACAGAGTGTCTAAACTGGTCTCACCTCTGATTTCTCGCCACTTGTAATATTTTAATTCACTAGTTTTCACTAGTTCAATTTTAACTGTCCTGTGGTCTGACAAAGTTTAAGCTAAGTAAAATAGAAAGTTGCATAATTCATTCGCATGCACTATAATTATACATTTTTATGCATTTTATGCTGTAAACATTTACATTAAATGCTGTTGTTCCTCAGAGGTCATTTGTTAGTATAATCTAAACATGCATTACTCCACAAGATCATTAAAATGTTGTTTTTAAAGTAAAAATGATTCATATGAAGGAGAGAAATAATACAAAAGGCTTTTCAAAAAGAGCTATGAAGTTTGTTTTGCACTTCTTGGTAAAGGTACCGATTTAAATTCAGTAGGTGTGCCTAAAAATCACCCTTTGTGGACATTTTATTTGAGAAAAACTTGAATCAACAGCCCATTATCACAAACAAGTTCCATTTATAAAGTCTGTAGACATGTGACATGATTTAATGTGATTCTATTGCATGCAACCTCAGTGAAAATGTGATTTCAATACTGCCCCAATACTGACATCTAGTGATTCAAAGCAGCTTCACATCCCATTTCCATTTTAGCCATTTCTATGACAGCTAATGGTTTTGTTGCCTATATCGATTAATATAAATTCAGATGAGGATATTCAACACACCAATCTGATCAATGTCGTCTAAGGATCCATTTTAAATGATATGGACACTTTAGATCAATTAAAGTTGGTTTAACCTTTAAGTTATATAATGTTTGAAAGGCCTTTTTAACATGGCACGTTAATGCAAATGCCAAACGTAATGTGGGGTGTGTTGAAAATGACACTGGTTTTCTTAGTAGTGTGAATGTTTTGGCTTAAAGGGTAAAGGGTGTGTCATGCTCAACAAAAAGTGTTACATTGTTGTGTTTAAGACATACTTTATGCATCACTTTTGGATATGCAGTCTCCATATATGCAGCCTATAAACAGACCAAATACATCTAAACATTTACAGCTATTACAGGCAAATGACTTTATCACACATTTAGTTCATTTGCATTAACGTTACATAACACACTTAACATCCAAATAATAACTGAAAGGAGACTAATGTTAACTAAACACAACATCAGCTTAAAATGGCAATTGGAGAAGCTTTAACTTTAGATGTTCATTATAGTTTGTGTAACACTGCAATAAGGTGTCATTCGTTCACATTGGTTAGTAGTGTTCTTGTAACTGAACGGGTAGAGCATTGCTGCAATTGATTTCCATGCAATGCACAAACACTGATCAAACGATCGCTTGACATTAAAACATATGCCAAATAAATAAACGCAAACGCTTTTGCGCACGTTGTAACATTTAGTCTTTTATTTCAGCACATAGGCTTCAGTTATAAGAGAGCATTTAACACATCTGTGAAGGGTGGGTAACAGTTTTTAGTAAACCATCGCATTCAGTTCCCGTTGTAAACAGTAACACCTCTAAACCATCTTCCTCCTACCGCTTCCGCCAGTTAACAGCGCGTCATGTGTCTCAACTGCGCGCAGTCCGGCACGAAAGTTCGCGTTGGCGGCATGGCTGTAAACCTCCAGCGCGTTGTTTTGAACGTTCTGCTGGACATCCACGCAGGTGTGGACGAGATGTGGACCCAGTACATCTAACGGGTAAATTACGCGATTGCCATGAGCCTGGAGTGACCTGGGCACTTTTATAAAGGTAGGTAACGCGTTTCAACCCGGTGCGCAATGGAAACCTCCGCTAGTCACCAAGATTATTTCATTAAGTCTCCTTGTTTCTGCCAGCGAACTAAACGCATGTCTGTGTTCACTAAGATGCATGTAAGGTTTGAAAGTGCATTACAGTAAAGGAAGAGCTTATATGGCGCTATTTCCTTCATAAAGCGCCGTTCATAACGTGGGTGAACGGATGACAAATTGTTGCGCCAGAACTGAAACTTTGAAACACAGATACGCCTGAAAGCGAACCTTCCTCTTCAGCAGCGCAATGTTTCATGATGCATGTGTTTAAACGAGTGGCCATTGCACATAACAGCTAAAGTTTTGCTTCACCAGACCTGTACGCAGCACGTGAGGGATGGATAGTCCGTCTAAGGTTGACAGGCGGCAGGCGTGGGCGCTTAGTGCCCGCCGCAAACTTACCGTAAGAGAGACGGAAACCCGCAGTTTTGCGGGCGACGACCCGAATTTCTCCCTCCAAGATGACGTCTTTACGGATGGTGAGCGTTTGGTTAATGTTTAAAGTTCACATGTGTCAGTCGGTCCATACAGACAAAGTAGATCGTATCTGATTTCCTCTAAAGCAAGAGATTAAATGTTGTACTTTTAATACAATACAATGCAAACACTTGTATCACATTTAATATGTATGTATTTTATACATTGTGTGCGGTTTTCCTTATCAACCTGTTGTTAGAACATTTCCCTAACGTTTCCATTGAGTAACAGCAACGTTATAATGTGGTTTAGGCACATTCAAGTTTTACATGTTTAATTAACGTTCATGTTACATTGCAAAAACGTTTTGATAACTTTTAGGGAACGCACTAAGAACATTTCCTGTTAACTGGGACGATGTTTTGCAGTGGGGACAAGGAGTCTAAATACTTTTGTATGCATTATATAGTTTGTATTTATATAACACAGTAGGTAATGTAAAATGTATATGACCATATTTTTGACAGTAATGTATTATTAAATATTATCGCATTATGATGTTAAAGAGTAAATTGGGTCACCTCTAAATGAAGCTGACTGCAGTTATAGCTGTTAGAATGGCAGACCACAAACAGTTTACAGTTAAAGAGATAAAGTTCCTAAACAGAAACACATTTACACCCCTCGCTTTTTCTCTCACACACCCCTTTACAGACAGGATAAGATCACCAATCGAGTCTAAATTTTGTTTTGCACAGGATGCTCAGCAGGAAAGATTCAAACCTGGCTTCAAGGCTGTGGGTGAGTGTTTGTTTCTAAACGCTTTCAACTGTATGTAAAAAAACCAAAAGGTTCCATTGTGTGTCAGTTGTAATGCAACAAGCCACAAAAGCTGTTGGGCTCATTGAAGGTCGCAGGGGTTAAAAAAAGCTGTTTTACCTCAAAAGAGGGTCAGGGCCAATCAAAACGTTGCTTTAGCTAAACGCTTTCAGTGCAAAACCTTTGTTTGTCTCTATATATAGATACCGGGGAAGGTTCTGTTTTCAAATGTTCCTGCATTATTGCTGTGCTGGATCAGGAAATAGCAGAATAACTTGACTATACTGTTATCATTTCTCACGGTGTTGAAACAGCACTGGCAAGTTCCAACAAGCACTTAAATGACAGAAAGATTTGAGCTGCCTTCAAATGTGTCTTTAAGAAAAACACGTTGGTTTCAGTCTACTTCCAGGAATTCCTCTTAGACATGCAATGTACATCAAAACAGCAGAACCTACAGGTTCTGTGATTGGCAAAGATAAGAACCTGCATTGCAACAAGCGGTAGAACGTTTAATAATCTTAGGAGAGCTGGTGTACCAGTATATGCTGTCATGAGAATTGTCCTGCGCTTATTCAAGCCTCTATTTTTATCGCAGTATTTCACTGCATGCGCGCAACTCGCCCACAGACGTTTGCTGATTCAGACGTGATAAAAGTGAATTTTCTCAATTTCTGTTTTTCGTTCTTTTTTCTATCTTATCTGTAGCAATGAAACGAGTCCTTCAAAAACCTTGACAACAGGTAGGTAGAACCAGAGATGCATTACAAGTCGGGTTTGCTCGGCTAACAGAGAAGGGTGGAGGAATATTTGAGTCAATTACCTAATATTTGGTAGCCTGCACCACTCGATGCATAATTAAACCAGGATCTTATTTGTGTATCCAGTGAGTAAGCCTGAATATGAATGTGTATACTGCTGTATTTTATTAAAGAGACATGGGAGTATTATAAGATATGTGCTATGAACTGCTATGAACTACTTCTGTTCACATTTGCTCCAGTTCTGAATCCTGATTAAAGTTTCATACTATAACTATTCAGGTCCTTTGAGGACAGGTACCAGCTTTGAGGATGATCTGAGTTTGGGTGCTGAAGGTGAGTAGAGCCATCGCTATAGCAACAGTAACTCTGTTATTATGAACGAATTAGATCTCAGAGATCATGTGGTAACAGCTGATGTTCCTACAAGAGTTTGTAGGAGATTTAAATGTCACAGCAGAATACCGTGTTTTTAAGAAACGCTTCTTTCATGCAAACTGAATCATTTTTTAATTCAAAGACAGCGTTTTGTCTGCCACCCCCATGTGTTACATTCATGTTAGCAGCTAATCAGATCTGATGAAGTGCTTGTTTTAAACAACAGCCATAATGTTCAAATGTTACAGGAGAAGCACCTGTTGTGAATCTCCTGACACTCAGATTTGGCCACAATTGAAGAAATGTTGTTATCACAACACTGTGGTAAAATATTTATTAGGCTTTAGTTTATAACTGCTATCTGTTTAACAGCTACCGCACTTTACACAGGATCAGACGGACCACAGTTTAGGTAAGAAATATGTATATCAAATACTTGCTGATATCTTCATTTTTCTATCATTCTTGGGCATAGTGTTACTTCAGTAAATCACTTCCTAAAATTAATCCTTTTAATCTGTTTATTATTATTAGTAGTAGCAGTATTGGTAGTATTAATAAATTAATTTATTTTAACCTTTTAAACCATGCTTACAAAATACTGTGTGTGTTTATTTATATATGTTTATAGATGCTATAGAAGTATATAATGTAAAAGTAAAAAATCAATAGAATGAGAATAAGTAAAGGAAAAGTCCTGATGGATAAGAACATTTTGGGAACTTTGCCTGAAGTTTGCTTCACCAAGCTTAAGTTGTGTTGATGTTTGTGTGACAGCACACCTCAACAGAAGCTCGGCCTGCCTTTGTTCAACATGGGCCAGAGCGTCGCGTCCAGCGGCCTGTCAGCGGCGACCAGCAGGAGCGCGTCCAGGTGAGAGAGAGCTGATCAGACATGATCTCGAACCCTTTCAAACTCGTACTGTGACTGATAACTTTGAATATAAATATAAACATGGCATATTGTTATTTAAAGTTCTCTGTTTCTCACAACATCTCTCACATGCTCCAGCGTGTCTGAAGTTCTTCAGATGCGGGCAGAAGATGCAGAAGACACTCTCTATCAGCTGGGTTTTGGTTGTGAAGAACCGCAGGTGACCGCACGCATCCCGGTCCGGTTCTTTAACTTCCCGTCTCAGCTCAGAGGCATCAACTTCCGGCTGTTTCTGGAGTCCCAGCTCAACAGGATACACCAGGAAGATCCCTGCCTTTCACTAGCCAGTAAGATGAACTTTATTTTCCACGTGAGTAGATTAGCAGTCTGTTTTGGATTTTAGCAATAACATTGCGTTTGCCTGATCAGACCAATCAGAATCTGTTAGCACATTTTTATATATTTATATATTCATTCATGGTTTCTCTGCAGGTCGTTTTCGGCAGGTAGAGGCGTTGACAGCAATGGCCAACGCTTTCTATTCGCTGTACTCCCACGTATCTCGAACACCTCTTCAGAAACTTGCCCCTCCCCAGTTGACGTTCACCTCCCCAGTTGTTGAGAGAACCGTTTCCAGAACCAGCATCCGCAGCGAACCTCGTTCCCCCGTAGAAAGGCTAAAAGACACCATCTCAAAGATGTGCTTGTACACTGGCTCCCGTGGCTCTGAATCTGCTTCCCCGAACGGTTCTCCTCGTAAACGCAAATGCAGTTTTTCAGGGGTAGTTGAAAAAGCTCAGGAGACCACGTGGCCCGATGACACTAATGACCAGGGTACAAATCTAGACCTTCAGATGGAATTAGATGATTTAGAACCAGATATGGACTGGTATACAGAGGTCAAGAAAGACTATGAGGAGATGTGTGACGCGAGGAACACTGAGGAACCTATGGAACCTGTGCCAATAACGATAGAAGGTTCTAGAGACACAGATAATGTACACAGGCACAGAAGTACAGAAGCAGAGTTTATGTCAAGAGGTGCCACAGAGGTGGAGTCCAAAGGTTCTGCTCCACCTTCTGTTCATTTTAAGAGCTCAGGTGTTACCATGGAACCTGTTCCTGTCATTACCCATGATGTCATATTTTCTCATGTCATTGAATGTGTAAATAAGGCACCTTATCGCTGCCCAAAGACAAACACTGGAGATGTCAAAGACTCACAGTTTGCACAACCCTCCATTAGACAGTCTAACGCAATCACACCAGTGAGTCCCCAGACTGAAGCTTTAGATGATGCACTTCCTGAGAGCTGGACCGGTGACCTTTCATCCCAGCCCAGCGACACATCACAAACGTCATTATGTCAAATCACAGTCACTGGATGGGAAGGTGATGCCCTTCTTCCCAACAGAGACACACAAGAGCAAAGTTCACCCAACATCCAGAGCTACCTAAGCCCAGTTAAACCAGCAAACCTGAGTAACTTCGGGCAACGCCCCAAACAGGGCAACTCCTTTGAGATGGAGGAGGTATGTGGTTTTAATGCATTCCCAGCTAACAGTTTTACATTGTAAGAATGTTTCCATGATGTTTTTTATTAAGTAACAAACGTTAACGGTGTAATTTTGATCTTCAAAATATTTTTACTGCTTGGTTACAGGAATTACATAAAATGTGCCACTAACCACATATAAATTATTTCTAGTTTTTAATATATATTATATACAATGTTCTACTATTTTTTTCTATTTTTTGTTAACCAGTGTTTTGTGAACGTTTGCTGTTAGCTGGCTTTCTTATTTAAAGAGAAATTCATACCCACATTAGGGATAATTTACAAAGCATTATTTTAATTTTATTGCAATCCTTTGGTGTTAAATCCAACCTCAAACTTCCTCTTTGTGTTGCTCTGGTGATTGTAACAGCAGAAGTTTCTCAGAGTCTAACAGCATAAAATAGCAAGCAGAGCATTTTTAATGGCAGTTTTTTTTATCTTATATTTACTCATTATAAGATACTTTTACACAGAATGAATTTAAAAACGTTTTATTCCTAACTTTATACTTTTGAATAAAGTTTAAAATGCCTAAAGTTAAAAATCAAAATCAGTTACTGAGGAAGTACGTGACAAATTAGTTTTGATGTTCTTACACCTTGTTGTTCTTACCTTCCCCGATTCACATCAATTTATCATTTGAGCTGCCAGGTAGAATTACGGAGGAAATTCATTTGACTTCAACCTGCAAAAGGGAAAAGTTTTGGATTGACGCTTTAACAGATACTTCAGACATAGTCGTGTATAATGTGCAATGTGCATTTTTATTTAAACATAGTCATAGATTTAGACACAAAACGCTTGGTTTTTTTTTGCTGTGATGCAATTTGATTTATTTTTTAAACATGGTATAGTTCTGTTAGATGATTGGCCTGGTTAAACATTCATTAACTTTACAGTATGTTCTTTATGGATGTTGTATTGTTGGTTATGCTGTGATCATTAAATCTTGATTTAATTCAGGTTCACAGTGCAGAGGAAGAGGAAGTGACATCATCAGATCTCGGCCCCACAGTCACACTATCTGTTTCAGCACGACACCACAAATGTGAGTAGCTATGAGAAGGTTTTATGTTGGCCTTTTCAAATGATTAAGTTTAATAAAATCAGTCCCTTTGTTTTGCAAATGTTTTAAATATGCAAGCGTACCATGTTTCAGCAGTTAGTGATTATACCAACAGAAGCATTATAATTTAAATGAGCAAACTCTTGCATGTTTACAGAAACCAATGTGTCAAATTGGTGAGAAGTTCTTTATTAAAAATAATTTAATAAAATTTAATAAAAAATAATTCAGTTTTGCTGAACTGTTACAAACACTTTGCACAGTTAAATGACCCGCTAGGTATCTGTTCTAGCGCTACAACATTTTCAAGGCAAAGTACTTTACAGTACTTACAGTACAGCAACATTTTAGGTCTAAGTAACATTAGGAACAGTAGCATGTGGGTCTCGTTTGCCGCTTCAAACTTAGTTTCCTCACTGTTGCCTTTTCTCTGACAGCATCGCCCCTGCGAGGGGACAGTTTCCAGTCGGACAGCAGCGGATACGCCGAAGAGGACACTCCACATTCCCTGTCCATACCTGAGCGCATCATCAAGTGTGACATCAGTAAAGTGACATCACGACCTCAACAGGTCTAAGCTGCATCTACTGCTTGGAAAACCAAAAGCGATTTTATTTTTTTTTCCTTCTTGAAGTGAGTTGATCTCACTTATAAAAGCACAAGGACTTTATCAGCTGTAGTTTTCATTTTGGGGTTTTCATTTTTTTTTTACCAACAAAACTGTAATTGTTGGTAAGTAATATTAGATGGGTGACATGGTCAAACACCTGTTGATAATCTTCATTCTTAACTGCATTTAACAAGTCATTTAACTTCTGAAATGTCAGGCTGTTGGGGTGGAACTTATGACATCTGCCAAAAAAACAGTTGTAAACAGTGTATGCGTGCATGCAAGTGTAAACAGGATGCGTTGTGATGTGTGATGATTCGTTGTGTGATAGTCTTAACATCTGGTTTTTACTTGAATTTTGTTTCTCACTGCTTTAATAGTTGGTGCACATTTTGCTCTTGGGAAAAATGAGTCGCGATGCATAATTATGTATAATAATTATTTGTAATTTCACAATGGTGATAATTTATTGATGTAATGTCTGGATTTTTGTATTTGTGGGATAGTTACCAAAGATCTGTAAAATGGATGGCAAATGTGAAAAACTGGTAAACGTTTAGATATTTTGTCTGTTATCCTGTGGTTGTTGTGGTTAAAACCAAAGCCTGAGACATGAGTGAAAATCTAGTTTCACAAGAAAAGCTGCATTCAAAGCAAATTAAACTGCAATACAATGTATTATTAGTGTTGGAGAACAGAGCCGTCTTCACATGAATTATCTTATTCTACAGTCAGTTTCTTTTCCTACACTGCAGTTATGTAGCTAAAGAAAAAATGCTAAACTTAGTTAAACAGTCAACATGAATAAACGATCTGATCTGAATAAAAACATCAGGTTTGTAAATAGGGCCTTTGCATTTTTATAGTGTATTAATATCAACCATTCATAGCTGTGGTACAAACAGAAATTTCACATATTTGCAACTTAAACTGTATTAAATGGCAAATTACGAATTTACCAAATCAAGACTTGCGCAAAATACTCTGATAAATTATTTCAGTTTATTGTCGACAACAAAATTCATAAACTTGGTACAAAGTACATCTGCTAGCAAACACACATACTGTACCATTGATGTTGGTATTGTACACTATAGATATTGTACATAAACATTGCATAAATTACCAGCTGTAATTCTTTGATAAATTAAACACAGAAACATTTTTACAGAAGTAGATACAAACCAGTAACTGGCAGCCCCAAATTATAAAGAATGTTAACATGAGATAAATATTTTACAGATGGCAAATATCTGTCAGTAAATTAGTAAATTAAAAGAGCAATGAATTAAAACTAATAGCATTTATGAGAAAGTTACAAAAAAATTCAAAAAAATACATTTACAAATGTTTTAAAACCAAAAGTTTGTCACACAAACTTTGCAATTGTTGGTTTAATTTATACAGTCCACACGTCAGAGAACCAATCAGGTTTGCACAATTTAAATATTTTTAAAAAATTAAAGGAATATAGATGAACTAATATATTAAAAAAGGCAGATAAAATGCAAAAAGTTGATTATGAACTAATAGCGGTAGCAAAGTTATTTGCAGAGAAATAAAAATGGCGCTTAAATAATAAAACAGTATAAAATAATTTGCGTTCCGTTTAGAGGCATTGAGGGAACAGGTTCATCCTGGACCCTTTAGATGTCAAATACATGAAGTAAATTTCCAAAACATCAGTTTAACCAACAGAGCTCACATATAGTGCATCTGCTCCGTCAAACACAAAAGCCCTTCATCCGCAGAACTGTAAGGGCAGAAAGGGTCGCCTTCATTTTATCTGAACAGTCTTGAGGGGCAAAACAAGAGGAAAGCATAACAGGAGAGGCTGTACAGGGCCTTATTTGCCCCCTGCCATGATCTTGAGATACTGCAGGGCGTTGTGTGCGGCGCTAGCTCGCGCTGCGTCCAAAGTAGATGCAAAGCCGTGGCAGACCGTGATTGGCTGAGTGGACAGCTCCACCAGACATTGGTACAGGCCGCTCAAACTGCGCTCCTCTAGACACCAAAATAAAATCACTGATTAGTGCAAAATCAAATCATGTCATGAAAGCTGCAATCTGTAATTTGTTTTGTTGAAAATCAGTTACTAAGCAAATGCACAACAGATCAGTGTTTCAAACAGTTTCCTTATCTTACCCTGATTCACAACCGTAAGTTTATGATACTGATTTATAATTTGAGCTGTTGGGTTTAGATTCCCCACGAAATGTTTGCCTGTAATTTACCTTATTGCAGTAACCTGCAATTTTATGTTTCAAACAAAGATAGCGACAGAGAGGCACAATTAACACAGCAGCTTTAAAATAGTTAAAAACATCAAAACATTTACAAAAAACGTAACATTTTGATATTAACGGATCCACAGATGAAAGTCTTAATGGTTTGAAACATGAACTGTTTAGATAAACAATCTCTATAACCTGGTCAGAGTTAAGCAACACTGTAACTAATATCAGCTACTAATATCCTGACATAAACATCATGGGAAGGACGCAGCTTTTTAGAGAGATATTGTGAGTTTTCACCTATGTCCAGGTAGCTGACGTCAAAGCGCTGCTCCTCAGAGAGCTCATGAAGAATCGAACAGAAGTTTAAGTTGGTGGAGTCGGGCTGACCCAGAGGATGGCAGCGTAACTGGAGAATCTTCTCCCCGGCCGAGTTCCGCAGAGAGTCCCACGTGCAGCCGAGACCTTTGGATTTCCCCCCATCCAGTCTGCCACCCATGTGCTGCTGGCAAATGAGACGGATTTCAAATGATTGCTGACAAAATTAATACAGTAACTTTTAAAAAGGAATATGTTAATAACATTATCATAATTTGGATTATTTAGTGTTTTCTCTACTGGATAATGAATCGCTCAGACAAAAAAAAGTGTAGACAGACAGATTATAACCATTGTGGTTCTTAAGGCAAAAAAATGTTACACGGGTGTAATAGCGACACCAGCTTAGTCGGAGTGTCAATCAAATACTAGCATTGAATTATTAATTAATTACTAATTTTTATGATATGCGAGATATTATTTATTACTTTAAAGATTATTGTTAATACCCATATATTGGGAAAAATGTAAGTTTTGCAGCACTGAATGTTTTGGCAACATTCTTACCGTACTGAAGGTGTCGTCTTCTGCCTCAGCCTCATGACTGCTGCGCATGTCCACAGGCACATCATGTATGCGAGAGAGCATTTTTGCTGCTGCGTTTCTTTTGGCAAGTTTTTTCGATGTGCCGCTACCTACGCGGCAAAATGCGGAACACAGTTTTGGCAAAGCGACACTAAAACAAAAGATGTTTAATATCATATCACAAAAATACTAAATGTACCTATCTCCACAAATCTCTCCACCCTGCAGGTCATTGTGAACTCTTTACGATGTGCCGGTCCGGATTCTTGAGTGACGGTGTACTCTGGTAAACGCCAGCCTTTTTGCACCACCAGTTCCTGCGCAAATGTCAGTTTTATACTCGTGAGCAACACAACCAGGGATGCAACAACTTAGAAGTTTTTTAAATGCATGTGTATTTGCAGGTGGAGAATTTGCATATTACAGAAAAGGCAATAGAGCAATGCTGTTGTCTACTGTTAGGATTAGGGAAAACATTAAAAAAACAAATGAAAAGACAGCTATTGATCTCTGCTTGTCATGTTTTCTCACCTGCAAAGCTCCGACTGGATTGCACTCAGCTTGCTGTGTTGAGCTGGAAGATTTCATCTCTGACTGGGAGCTAAAACACAAAAACAAATAAAACAGATGTTGTATTATAAGATGGAAATGTCTGTTTATTCCTTTCAAGAGATCTTACTCTAACAATGTAACACCTCCTTTTGTCTTCCATGTAAGAAAGTCAAACATGTTCATCCCAGGACAGTTCATCCCAAAATGAATATTTTCCCATCATTTCTCACCATCATGGCACTCTAAACCTGTGTGACTTTTTCTTCTGAGGAACACAAAAGAGAAATTTCTGAGTGGTTTCATGTCCATACAGTGGAAGTCAATGGCTGCCACTGTTGTTGGGTTACCAGCGCACTTCAAAATATCTTTGGTGTTCCTCGGAAGCTTTAAAGTCACACAGATTTGGAATGACATGACAGTAAGCAAATGAAAGAAGTATTTTAGTTCATTTTAGGGCGTACTGTTCCTTTAAGGTCCGACTCGGATACTTACCATTCTCCCTCCACATCTATCCCAGCAAATCCCTCTCCCTCTATCCCATTTCCTGCTCCGATCCCTCCCAGCATTCCCCCTTTCAGCATTTTCAGGGCGGCCTCTGCGGCTTTGTGCTTGGCAGCTTTCTTACTGGGGCCCTGGCCGGTGCAGTTGATGTCTCCCACCGACACGCGGAAGGTGAAGTTTGGCTGGTGTGCCTGACCCTCAGCCTTCAGCAGGTCGTACACTGGGGTCTTGCCTATCCGCGTTCCATATTCCTGCAGTAGACTGATGGGGGTCTTCCCGTGATTCACAGCCAGCATTTGCTCAATACTGTGAAAAGAGACACAAGGCAAACATGATCACGTTTAACCAAAGCGACGTAATATTTTAAGATATGATGTCAGAGATTCGGGGGCGTGTCCAGAGAAAGACGTGACTCTCAAAACCATCTGAGGACCATTTGGTTTAGACAGTCTAACCTCGGCCTTCAACCTGTAACCTCGGTACCATAATGTGGTGCAGGTTGCAGTTAATGGTTATAACATTTAGTCCCAGTTCAGAAACACTCGAACTGGTGTTGTGCCAAATTGTGACTCCTGGACAAGTCATGAGGGGAGAGTCATAAGTCATCAAAAGTCATTTTTCGGCAACACACCTTCTTGTCTCTTCACTCTTAAGCAAATACAACTAGCAGCACAACAACTAGCCGCTGCTGTGGTTGATACCTGGTAAACCCAGAGTTTCTCTTGCCGTTATCCGGGCTTTTCTCGTCGTTCATTCCCCAATAACAGATCGAGAGCTGACTTGTTCCGGACTGCAGAAACCCCCCGAGGTGGCGGAAAGCCCCCTGATATCATTAATAGGTTTCCGTGCGGGGTGGATTCAGGACCAGGACACGAGGAGACGGTAAAGCCCCTCTATCGCCGTCCCGCATCACGCAACACAAGCGGCGGAAGTGACGCGTGAAGCGTGCGTCCATGGCCCCACGCGCCTTCATAATAAAAGTCTTAACGAAACCATAACGTTTTACAAATTGTTTCTAAAAATATTTTGACTTAAAAATGTTACCTTTTAAGCATTTGTTTTTACTTTTATATAAAAATATTTAAATTTAATATAAATTGTTTTTTTTTTTACTTATTTGTAGTGAGATTGTGGAATGACCAAATGTCAACTGTGTAAGAAACCTGCTGAAATTTCATCTTATCAATAATCAGCCTGTTTTAGGTTATTTTAAAATCATCATTTTTATCTGAGTTTTACCCCTTCACAGTAACATCAATAACCAATCAGATCAATGAGGGCACTATTCTCCAAAACCTTTAGGTCATGGGGTCAGAGACAAACAAATACAGTCAAACATTATAATCGAAGACAAGCATCTAAAAAAACTGTAGATCATAAATTAAAACTTAACCAGTTTACTTGAACCAGTTTGCTTGAAAACTATTTTTGTATTTTGTGCTATTAAGTCACCTGGATGATGAATTGAGATTTGCGGTTGAGTAAGACACTGAGTACATCTCATGTTTCAGGGATTTGATAAGCTCCAATCAGCTCTACAGCTACAAATGGGACAAACACGTCCCCAGTGTCCAAGTTCAGTGCCACATTCCCAGGCCTCTGACCCAAGAGCTGCAAATATACACACACAGCATGTGGCCTATTTTAGGAGATAACTCAACACCACAAGGAAGGCTCGGACAGTGAAGTAAAAAAACAGAGTTTATTCCAGTAACACTCCTGAGGTTTTTTACCTGGCAAACCACGGTATGAAAAATGCTACAATTTGTTTAATGTATAACCTAGTAAAACAACATCAAACCTTTTTACATTTCTGTGTAAACGGAGCAAATCATCATTTTCAGAGACGTCACTAGAATTACAAACTCTTCACAATTTGAAGCTTGTGGCTAAGTTCAAAAGTTCAAGTTCCAGTATGACATAAGACAGAAGAACATTTCAAAAAGTGTGAAGTAGTCAGAAGTTTCACTTCTTTGAGGAAATAGGGGACTTCCTTCGAATACTTAAGTCTTTGATCTTTAACTTTTATCATCTCAGTGATTTATGCATCATTGGCTAAAATGGCTAGTTTATCTACCTCATCCACAACCTCCTCAGCAAGCTCTTCGTCTTCCCCCTCAGAGTCATACACATAATCTGATAAGTCTCTGTGCTCCTCTGTTTCTTCTGCTGGTTTCTCAATGGTTTCCTCATCACTCTCATCCTGGTGGCCATCAAGCACAAGCGGATCTTCTAAAAGATCCATAACAACCTCTGGTGCATTTTTATTGCTTTCTGTTTCCTTTGTGGCAGTCAGGGCCTCTTCTGTTTGCTCCTCAGTAGCTTGTTCCTCATGGACCTGAACCTCTTCAGATTCCTCATCCTCATGATTTGCAGCCATCTCCTTAGCAGCGTCTTCATTCTTGACCTGAACTTCTTCAAGAATAACATCTTCCTCGGTTACTGGTTGCTCTTTGTCAGTTAACACCCCCTGGACCTGAAGATCCTCAACAGGTTCTTCTTCTGCAAATAGCACTTGATCTTCATCAACATCTTCCTTGTTGTCAAGCTCCTCAGGTTTATCTTTCTGCAAAGTTAATGCTTGCTCTTCAACAACTTCTTCCTTGAACTGAACCTCTTCAGGTTGTTCATAGTCCTCAGTTACTTTCTCTTCAGCAACATCTTCCATCCCAGGCATTTCTTCATCTTGCTCTTGAACATCTCCTTCCTCATCCTGCTGCTCAACGCCTCCTTCCTCAGCTTGCTCCTCAACGCCTCCTTCCTCAGCTTGCTCCTCAACGCCTCCTTCCTCAGCTTGCTCCTCAACGCCTCCTTCCTCAGCCTGCTCCTCAACGCCTCCTTCCTCAGCTTGCTCCTCAACGCCTCCTTCCTCAGCTTGCTCCTCAATGCCTCCTTCCTCAGCTTGCTCCTCCATGCCTCCATCCTCTGCTTGCTCCTCAACGCCTCCATCCTCAGCTTGCTGCTCAATGCCCCCTTCCTCAGCTTGCTCCTCAACGCCCCCTTCCTCAGCTTGCTCCTCAATGCCCCCTTCCTCAGCTTGGTCATCAACGCCTTCTTCCTCAGCTTGCTCCTCAATACTTTCTTCATCAATGACCTGAACGTCCTCAGCTGGTTCTTTCTTTGGAGTTATTGCATTCTCTTCTACAACATCTTTCTTTACAATGTGAACCTCCAAGACATTTGCCTCCTCTTCAGTTTCAGTCTGATGCTCTGCTTTATTAAGTTCTTCATCCCTAACTGGAGTGTCCTCAGTTGCTTCCTGCTTTGCTTGAAACTCTTCTTCCACAGTGCTGGGTTGCTGGCTTTGAGATAACATCTGAAATAGGGAAGGCAAACATAAGCATATACAGTTTTGTGTCACTAAATGCCAAAATAGAAATCAGCATATCCAACCTGTAAAAAGCACACATTTTAGTCCTGTGAATACTGAACTGGGATTTTAGATGTTCTAACATGCAAGTACTATACCTGTCTCTGAACAATCTCAAACTGGGCAGCAAGGTGGGAGTGAAGGCTGTGAGTACTCTTCTGGTGGTCCTCCAGACTCCTACGGACAGACAAAAGCTGGTCTTCTAAAGCTTGGGTTCTTCTTGCTTGTTCCATCTCCAGCAGCTCCCTGCCAGACAGACAACATAAGATGTATTAAGTGAATAGTGAATCACATCTTTTCACATTAAAATTTTGAGTGGAGGAGGACAACAATTTACTCACTTGATATCAATCACTTCCTGCCTGTTTCTTTTAAGCGCCTTCTTGTTGCCAGCAAAAGACTCTTTAAGGCTTGAAAGGTCCGTTCTTTGTTGCTCTAACTGAGAGGTGAGGCCCTCCAAAGTGGACATCTGCTCATCAAGACGTGATGTGGTGACCAGAACAGTATCTGTTAGCCCAGAAATGCTAACAGCTATTTCAGAGTTGGCACTGAGGACAGAACTAAGGCTTTGCTTCAGTTTGTCTAACTCTTCGGTCTTGTTCTTGACTACAGCATTCAGAGTGTCAGTAGAAACGGTCGACTGTTGGAGTTCAGAAAGTTTAGCGTTCATCTCAGACTGAAGAGACCACACCTGACTGTGAAGATCTGTAGATTTGATTTTTTCTGAGGTGGCCAGGGCAACGTCGACCTTTTGTTGGGCCTGCATGTAAGCCTCTTCAAGCGCTCGCAGGCGGTCCTCAAAAACACCCACATTTGTGACCTGGATAAATAAACAACAAAAATGAACATTCAGTCAATAAGAACACGCAAAATACTAGCTTTAGCTTTTTTTGGTGTAACCATGGGCATTTGAAAATAGACCAAACTCGTGAAATATTAATGTGTTATATTAGCCAATTGTCTATATCATAATTTGACTACATTCTAAAAACTATCACTTGAACTGCACAGATGACACAACGCTGCCATATTAACAAACAAGGTTACAATGAAATTTAAAGCGTTTGCCTCTACCATGTGGATATGATTAACCTCTGACCACAAATAACCTTTAGCCTCTGGAAAGATTTCCTGGATAGTTTTCCACAAACATCCCTTTGAACAATGCAGATATTAAAACGGTGCCAAGGAAAGTTTCACAGATATAAGCTAAGCTACAGCCTGGCATATCTGTCTCACAACTGGCCTTATTTTAAAACAAACATATGCATGTTTTAATAATCATTTGTTTAGAAAATGTGCAAATGTAAACATGGGTGTGAAACATATGATGTGAAACATAACAATGTATTTCCAATTCCTGTCAGGAAGTACAATTATTATAAAAACAACTATATTATACAATTTGAGCATTTTCCTTTATTTATAGAGTTTCCTTCTATAAACACACTGCATTATTAATGCAAAACAATGCTAACAATCCTTTACATTTGGGTTACAATTTGCAAATCGTTTGCATCAAGTCTTTTAAACAAGACTGCCTGGCAAAAGGAAACATGATCTGCTTTTTGCACACTATTAATGGCTCTCATACCACATGACACAATTCTGCAACTGGGATGTTTTCAAAGGGCATGAGGTTTGCTTTCAAAGCAAAACATGTTCCTGAACTGCATCCACTTCAGAAGCCCAATATAAGCACGTACAACTATCCGCTCTGTACACAATGTTCCGAGACGCGCAAATGGTTCCCCGTGCGTAAAACTAAGGAATCTGTGAATTGTTTCATTGAAAAGTTCGCCTATAAAAAGAACAACTAATTCCCAGCAAACTAGATCAGTTTCTAACTAATTATAGAGAAGCTATTTGAGTCCGAAACCAAATACCTGTGCGTTTCCAATCCCCAGCTGCTGCTGGAACTTGGTCACCCTCAACTGCATCGCATTGACCGTCTCTGTTAAGCTCTCAATGGTTTGTTGTTGCTGACAGCAGAACCAGACCGCTGTGGATCCAACGACAACGAAAATGAAGAAAACAGCGAAAGGAACAGCATATTCCTTCAATCCCCTCGGTTGTGCTGCAGATTGCTCCAGAAACACCAAACTATCGTCCTGTTTGTTGTTGCTTTTGCCTTTGCGCTTGGTCATCTTGGTTACGCGCAGGTTCGATTTCACCAAATGCACCGCAGACTCTGTTTCAGATTTGGTTGGAGCCACAGCAAACCCTCGACGCTTAATTGGTCCACAATGACCGCGGGGAACAATCCCAAGTCAAACTTTGAAACACGAGGACAAACGGGGGGCGTTGGAAGCTGGAGGCGGTCTCAGAGTTTCCAAGCGCTGCGCGACACGTACTGCTTTCCTAACTCATGTTGGGTCGAACTATTATCTCACAAAGTACTACTGCTTTATGTTAATATGCCAATGCAAAAGGCATTGCAATTTAAAGCATTTTCTTTCACAGCTGTGTGTGTCATAGATTTTATGCATCACACTGTACAGTATATTATATCTACATATCCATTTATCATTTAGCAGCACTACCAAGTGTTGCAATTCTGGTCCTATGAAAATATGCATATAAATTTTGCAGCAAATCTCTTTTTAATTTTGCATGATGTTTCTGGTTCTGCTTTGCAGACCCTCTCAAGCTGTCAGATTAGATGAGATCAGTCAGCTGTGATCAGACCTGTGGGATCTTCAGGAGGTTTGGAATGTTTCCACTGACCAGTCAAACTTTCCCACAATGCCATTCCTGCATTTCATTGGCTGTTTGGCTCCTGTTGGTGTGTTTCTGAATTGTATGATATCAGGATAATCAGACATCATGGAACTTGGATGTGTGATGCATTAATGACATTAATGTTTCTGGGCTTATGTGAGGTGCTTTATGTAAATATATTAGTTGAGTAACCTTAGACAAGTCATGTCAAATCCTTTGTAAGCTGTGGACACTTCTAAGCACAATTTCAAGTGTTATAGATTACTGTAGTAATTCAGACAGACTGTGATACTACGATAAAAAAAAGCAAAGCACAGAACATATTAATATAACAGTTTTATTTTTTCAGGTCACTATAATTAGTACATGATTCGATTTTCAAAAAAAAAACATTTCAAGAACTGTTGTGTTGTCCTCCGTTTACTCTGTTAGACAAGAAAACAAAAAGGTAGTAAATGTTAGATGACTAAACATTTAAGATGCTGAACAAATGAAGTGTGATCATTCTAAACAGCTGGTTCCTATCTGAAGACATACCTCTGAGCGTGAGTTTGGTGGAGCACTCAGCTTGACCCAGGGGGCTGTCAGCCACAACCTTGTACTCCCCCCCATCTTTGGGTCCGACCCTCAGAATAAGCATTGAACAAACACCGCATACATTTGTGATGTAGTAGTTGGGGTTTGTGTTCAGGCTGACGTTGTTATGGTACCAGGTAACATGAGGAGTTGGGTTGCCAATCACGGCACAGCTCATGTAGCACTCATAGCCCGGCGGTGCCGCGTGAAGTTTCAAAGCAACAATAAATTTGGGAGCTGTCTGGAAGTCGAGGGTCTTTGAAATGGGCAAATCACACGTGAATTTTTCTGAAAATTAAAAGAGTAAAAAAAAAAATGTAAAAAAAAATTATCAGACAAGATAAACAGATACCCAGCTAACAATTTTAAGTTCTAAATGTTACATTCAAAAGGTTCAGTTTTCAGTTGTTGCATTAACATGATTGCGTTAATGCATAACATTTAAAACATTCCAATAGCAACTTAAAAAGCGTTTTTGGTATGTAGACAGTTTAGCACTTATGTGTCACAGCCGACAGCCCCGATCTCACAGGTATAATCCACCACAGGGGTGACCCATAAAGAGAGACACGCTGTGCCCTTGAGCGAGTCACTTATCTCAGGTTTCTCCAAGGATCTCTCCCTGCAATTAGTGCTCAGTAAATTGCTTTGGGAAAAGGTGCCTGTTAAATGACAACTAGCCCATTGATTGCCCAGATATCATTTGTTTTACATCAAGATGTTAGGTTAGAATCTATAAAGGAAATTGTATATTTTAGTTATTCTGACTGGTCACTTTTTGTTGTTACATTTTTAATGGCTTTTCTTCCATCGCTGTTTGAAATAGTTTTTAAATAAAGCAACATAAACATGTCAAAACTGAATCCACAAACCCCTTTTTTTTGCGGTTCCCCAGGTTGGAGACACTGATGGCTCAGACAGGCCTATATCGTTCTTTGCAAACACTCTGAAGCTGTACTCCCTTCCAGGCAAGATGTTGATGACTGTGAATTTGTTGTTAAACAAACAATCGACCGCCGTACGCCACGTCCGCTTGACCGAGTCCCTCTTCATCACCATGTAATGAAGACGATCGTCTCGTTTCTCGTCGGGAGATGGACTCCATGTAACTGTCACAGTGCCTGGAACATTCTGTTCCAGTTCTACTGGACCTGGAGGTTTTGGATCATCTAGAAATGTAATAAAAATAAAAAAAACTACTTTGAATGTCCAGTTTTTTATACATTATATTAATATTGTTGCCTGGTTTTAAGAATGTTATTCAAACACATTCAAACTCTTTAAAATGTTCTACTAACTTCTGAAGAATATTGTTTTTAATACATATATGATATATAAGGTTAAACAGTACTTGCTAATGAAATAACTTGTAATAACTGAGAGTACTTTAGGAGAACTTTGAGAGAACTTTTCACCCTTTAGACCTATAAAGAAATACCCTTTATACTATAAAATAATTGTTTAACCAAAAGTAAAAATTTGAATAACTGTCTTTGGACTTTTTGGGTGAACTATGCCTTTAACTTTGTTGTTTTTTCCCCTAATTGTTTCCTATTTCTCAAACGAAGGAAAAGAGGAAAGAGGAAAGGATAAAAATTGTGGAAACACTTTACCAGTGACTCTTATTTCGACAGAGAAAGTGTCTTGGCCCACCACATTCCTGACAGTGACTGTATAGATGCCCGTGTCCAACAGCTCTGATGTCTGAATGAACAGCTGGGAACCTTTTTCAAAGTTAGTTATTGTAACATGTTTAGGTACTGGGAAACCGTCCTTTAGCCACGTGATGTCTGGTAATGGAGAGGCCTGGGGTAAAATAAAACAAAATTAGCCCTTGATATACAAACATTTGCTACTATTGTACTAAACAGATAATTGTATGTTTTTAAAGCTGCACTTAACTTTTTGATTAGCAAGTTATTGAGCATAACAGAACAGTGTCTGTTATGCCAAGAGTCTCCTTTTTTATCCTAATTTGCAATGTTAAGTTTATAAAATTGAGCTGTCAGGTTTAATTTGACCAACATGCATAAAAAAGGATGTAAAGTAACCTTTATGTTTCAAACAGAGGTGGCGATGGAGAGGCAAACATTACAGATAGCAGCTTTAAGTAGTTGCAGTACTCTAGTTTATTTGATACTGTACCTCAAAAACAACACTGACTCGCACAGTGTTTCCTGCTTTTACCACCATAAAACTCTTCATTTTACTGTCGGTGAACTTTGGTTTAACTGATTAAAGAAAAATGAAATACTGTGTTAATTTGTTTTGTGTTAACAGAACAGAAAAATTGATTGTGGAGGCCTTTACCTGGTGGAGGCATGGCGATGATGTAATTGGCAAAGCTCTCTGGAAGCCCCTCACCTCCTTCATTGGTGGCAAGCACCCTCACCCAATACATGGCCATGGACTTCAGGCCCACAACAGTGAAGGACGTTTGAATCACTGCGTTTGTGTTGCGGCGACTCCATTCCAACTGGTCCGTGGGTCTGATTTCCACAAAATAGCCTTTTGCTTCATCTTCCACACCTTGTAGTTCTGTTGGCTTCGTCCAAGTCAGGGACAGGGTGGTGTAGCTTGATCCAGTTAGTTTGAGGTCTTTGACTTTACCAGGAGGTTCTGGGCGATAAATTATATTACAAATATCACTTCGACAATGATAAATATTCAGGCAGTAAATGTTAGTTATGGATTATTTGTTAATCAAGTCTTACTTTTGGGGTCCCTGGCAAACACACATTCAGAGGGTCCGCTTGGTTCCCCAGGGCCACATATATTGATGGCGCTCACTCTGAATTCATACTCTGCCCCCTCTATGATGTCTTTAACTGGATACTTTTTGTCTAAGATCAACATAAATGTTTTTAGAAGATTTTGTATGGAGAATTAATCAAAGATAGGTGAAGTAAAGTTCACAAAATTGTATAAGCTATTTTCTAGCTAAATATTTTAGGTTACATTTTCATAACGTTTCCACTAAATAACAAAAACATAAAAACGTTATTTTGAAAGTTAAATATGTTCTGTTTTCAAGATTTAGAGAACATTTAGAGAAAGGTCGCCAATGTTCTGACAACATTCCCTGTTAGCTGGGTATAATCAATAAACCTTCAAATTACATGACAGATTTATATATTAGAAATTATTTGTCAAGACCTTTGATTGGCTCGTCTTTTGGGTTCACTTGGCTCCAAAAATTGCTGCCCTTTTTGCGTTTTTCCACATTGTAGCCAATAATGCTGCTCCCTCCAGCATTAGACGGAGGGCGCCACGCCAGATCAATGCAGTCTTTAACGGCACTGACAACCTTAGGAGGAGCCGGAGAACCAGGGAATGCTGGGAAAAAACAACATGTTTTTAACATGATTAAAACACACTGTTTTATCAGACTGCCAACTGATCGTTCCATATGTTTCACATCAAAGTGTGGACAGAAATATTACACAGCCAATCAGAAACAGGAAACTCACCCAAAGTGCCTGCAGCAATGTCCTCAGTTGTTATGCCATCACTGAGGCCTTCTGAATTTTTCGCCCGGATTCTGTAGCAGTACTTGCGGCCACGGTCTATATCTGTATCTCTGTAGGAAGGCTGACCGGGAATGTCTCCAATTTTAGTCCAGGTGTTTCTTCCCAGCTGTTGACGCTCAAGGTTGTAATTAGTCACTTGACACCCGCCGTCGTCTTTTGGGGGCCTCCATTTGAACTCAATGCCTGTCAAGGAGCTTTCTACAATTTCCACAGGCCCCTGTGGTGCAGTTGGTTTGTCTGGTAAACGCAAATAGGTTTTTTTTAAATATAATATTTATTAATAAAAGGGTTATTTTATAATATTTATATATATTTTAGGTTTTTATATTTGATAATAGTTCAATATGAAGGTTCATGAAGGATCATTTACTCAATTTTAAATGCATTTCAATTTCAAAACCAGCAATTTTTAAGTTATTTTTTGCCATTATTTTAATGCCATCTTCCAACACATACCGAGCACAACAAGTTTTGACATTGCCTCCACAGTGGCAAATTCATTCTTGATTTTGATCTTGATATCCCCTGTGTCTTTGCGTTGGCACCTTTGGAGAAGCAGGCGGCTGTGAGTGGAAGACTTCTCAATCCTGACACCAGAACCCGGAAGTAGTTCCTCTTCCTCTTGAAACCACTGAATCTTAACTGGCTCTTTTCCTGAGAAAGGGATCTTGAAGGTTGCATTCTCTCCTGCTTTTACAACAACAGGCTCTGAGAATTTACTCAAGTCATCTGCATCAATTTTAGGAGGGTCTGAGAAGAGATCACATTGATTAGATGAACATCACATATGGCCATACATGGTGTTCCCATGCTTGAAGGAAAGTCTTTGCTGGACAGCCCTACCCTCAATGGTTAATGTCGCCTCTGATTTACGCCCTTCAGCCTCAAACTTGTATTTCCCGGCATCTTTATCTTGGCAGTCGTTGATGATGAGTTTGTGCTGAGCCCCGTCTTTGACAATTGTAATTCTGTCCTTAGACTCCAACTGACCCATAGAAAAAACATTTAATCTTTGGGATCAAATACTTAATACTTTCAAATACTTAATGCTTACAATGGTTTATGTAAATTAAAGCTATATTTTGCAGAACCTTTTTGCCATCTTTGAACCACATTCCAGGACTATCTTCACTGCTAAGTTTGCAGGATAACTCTGCTGATTCTCCAAAGTTGGCAGCAGTATTAGACAAGCCACTCAGGAAGTAAACGCCAGGGTCTGAATGAAAGGAAACATGATATCATCTAACCAATGATAGCAAAATTACTTTTTTAATGAGGGTTGCCATGCAATTTTAATTGTGCCATATCAGATCAGAAGACACAAATACATACCTGTAATGGTGTCAGGGACCAGTTCAGCAACTCTTGCACGTCTCTTACGTTTTTGATCTGACTGATCATCTTCTTTGTCATCCTTCCCTGTTCCATCACTTCCGTCTCCCAGAGATCCAGCACTATTTCTGTTTTTGGCCTCCATGGTTGCCTTCCTCGCTGCATCTTCTCTCTCTGCCTGGGCCCTCCTCTCTGCCTCATCTTTCTCCATCTGTGCCCTCCTCTCTGCCTCATCTCTCTCTGCCTGGGCCCTCCTCGCTGCCTCATCTCTCTCTGCCTGGGCCCTCCTCTCTGCCTCATTTTTCTCCATCTGTGCCCTCCTTGCTGCCTCATCTCTCTCTGCCTGGGCCCTCCTCTCTGCCTCATCTTTCTCCATCTGTGCCCTCCTCTCTGCCTCATCTTTCTCTGCCTGAGCCCTCCTCTCTGCCTCATCTCTTTCCTCTTGGGCCTTCCTCCTCGCTGCCTCATCTCTCTCTGCCTGAGCCCTCCTCTCTGCCTCATCTCTTTCCTCCTGGGCCTTCCTCCTCGCTGCCTCATCTCTCTCTGCCTGGGCCCTTCTCTCTGCCTCATCTTTCTCTGCCTGAGCCCTCCTCTCTGCCTCATCTCTTTCCTCCTGGGCCCTTCTCCTCTCTGCTTCTTCTCTTTCTGCCTGGGTTTTCCTCCTGGCTGCCTCATCTCTCTCTTC
>JBAJNP010003209.1:0-10750 GCA_036877545.1 Yasuhikotakia modesta | reverse complement strand
TCCTCGCTGCCTCATCTCTCTCTTCTTGGGCTTTCCTCCTCGCTGCTTCATCTCTCTCTTCTTGGGCTTTCCTCCTCGCTGCCTCATCTCTCTCCGCCTGGGCCCTCCTGGCAGCTTCATCTCTTTCCTCCTGGGCTCTTCTCGCTGCCTCATCTCTCTCTTCTTGGGCCTTCCTCCTCGCTGCCTCATCTCTCTCTGCCTGAGCCCTCCTCTCTGCCTCATCTCTTTCCTCCTGGGCCTTCCTCCTCTCTGCTTCATCTCTCTCTGCCCGAGCCTTCCTTCTCTCTGCCTCATCTCTTTCCTCCTGAGCCTTCCTCCTATCTGCCTCATCTCTCTCCGCTTT
The DNA here is from genome assembly GCA_036877545.1 of Yasuhikotakia modesta. Classification (NCBI taxonomy): domain Eukaryota; kingdom Metazoa; phylum Chordata; class Actinopteri; order Cypriniformes; family Botiidae; genus Yasuhikotakia; species Yasuhikotakia modesta. The sequence continues at coordinate 10,407 of JBAJNP010003209.1, read as the reverse complement.
TGCCCTCCTCTCTGCTTCGTTTTTTTCCTTCTGCAGTCTGGCTTGCTCCTCAGCCAGGCGTCTGGCTTGTTCATCTGCATCATTTTTTTTATGATCATTAGGATCTAAAGAAAGAACAGAAATAAGAATGAGAATTTAGGAAAACTGCATTTTCACATTGATGCATTCAACCAAAAACACACCTTTAAAACTGTAAACCTACCTTCCACAAGCAAAGTGCCATGGCTTGACTTGAGTCCAACAACAGCTGAATAGACTCCCTTATCTTCTGGTTTACAGTTTTTCACTGCTAATTTGTGGACTTGCTTATTTTTAGAGACTGTGATGTCATATTTATCTCCATGCTCAACAGAAACGTCATTGGCACACCAAGTTATTTGTGGCACAGGTCCAGATAAGGCACACTCAAACATGGCATCCTGGCCCTCAACCGCTATGGTGTCCTTCAACATGCTATCGAATTCCACATCAGGGACTGGAAGCATAAAACGTAATAATTGACATAAAACATCACTGTTTGTCAGCAACAACAATCCAAATGACATGAACTAAGAATAATCTCTTGGGCAATCAAAAAAGTCTTACTTCTAAGGACAGTTGAGAACATGTTCGCATCCTCAACATCCACTTGGTATAATCCTGCATCTTCAGGGCCAAGATCCCTGATGCTAAACAAGTACGTTTCACCAAATTTTTGCATGTTGTGTTTTGTGGAGTCATCTGTTCCATCTCCATAGTCCAGCATGTCTCCATCCTGGTATGAGAAAAGTGATGTGCGTTACCTGTAAACAAACATTGACTTGTTTCCTGTCAAACTTCGGTGAGGACACTTACTTTGTAAAGAAGAATTTTGCTGTCCGGGTCCTTTAACTTCATGTCGAGTTCAAATTCTGCCGTTCCATCCGTTTTCACCTCGATCTGTTTCAGGCTTTCAATTTTCTCAACATACTTAAAACAGAAAAGGAAAGATTATAGAATGGTTATATTTATTATTTAAAACATTAACCTCTTTGATCCATAATTTTATGGGTTAAGAATGAACAAATTTATGGTTTGTAATTTAAGATGTCGGGTCTGATTTACCAAGAAATGTCAGTTTGGCATCATTTGACTTAAACATACATAATGAAAAGGATGTAAAGTAACCTGCAGTTTTATGTTTTAAACACAGATGCCGGTAGAATTTCTTTCCATTCACTGTAATTGGGATTACAAGCGACACACTGATAAAAACACTGATAAAACAGAAACCTTAGACTGCTCCGCTTCTCTTTCTGTCTTCATTTGATTCAGTTTCTTTAGCATCCATCTGAAGTCAGTGACTCCATATTCGTGACAAATGCGCTCATAGTCTTTCTTGGTTGCGCTCAATAACAGTTCCCAGAACCTCGGATCAATTTCTCCCTCCTTCCACGGTTTTTGTTTTCTCTTCACAACTCTAAATAAATAGAGTACGAAACAGTTTATTTTGGTAACTGAAATGTTTTATTACTGTAATTCTTAACTTCGACTCAATCTCATGTGTTTGTGTAAACAGAAGCAGTAATACATTACGTTTTCTTCAACATCTTTCTGAATTCCTCAGGGTCATTTTTGGGGGCTGAAAAATTGAAAATGTTTTTAAACTTTAAACTCTCTTAAACTGATAGATTTTCCAATACCGACTTCATTTTCAAGCACCACAGCGTATGTATACCTGGTTCTCTTCTCTTGAATCCAACTGAAAGGGAAGGAAACAGATTATTGTATGTTGTAATCTGTCATTTTCACTACAGTCACTTTTAGAGGAATAAACAATACAAATATTATTTCTGAATGAGCTGTCAGGTTTCTCACCCTCAATGACATTCAGTGCAGCCGTACAAATCGCTTTTCCAAATGGATTTATGGCAAAGCATTTGTATGTATCTGCTTGTTCTGAAGAAACGTTGGGTATCTGTTGGGAGGAGAAAAATATATTTAAAACAAACGAGTTTATGCATCCATTACTTTCTTAGTAATTTCTTACGCGGCAATAATCCATTTAATACACAGGGAGAAAGGAAACAAAATGATATAAGCTGAAAATTGAGTTTCACCTCTAGGATATATTCTCCATTGCGTTCATCAAACTTTGTTATAAATTTTTCAGAATCAGAAATTTCTCCCTTGTTTCGCCCCCATGAGACCTCCGGCACCGGCTCTCCGTGCACGATGGCTTTGAATAAAGCCACTTTACCTACACAGTATTACACATAAAGATCAATGATTTAACTTCACTTGTGCATTTTAAACTGTACATTTAACGCAGGCAATAGGTTACCTTCCTGGATAGTTAAGGCGATGGGTTTCCTGGTAAAATCAGGAGTTGTGGTTCCAGGGGGCAGTTCCTCAACAAACTGTGTTATCATGACACCTGGGACTTTAGATCGCTTCCTGATGGCCACTGGAACATAGATGCAGTTTTATTAAACAAACTATGCAGAAATATGAAGAATAAAGAATAAAATGGATGTGAATATGGTTTTAAATATTAAGACAAGGAGTTGCATATGTAAATGACTTGACAGGCAAATGCATGAATTCGGTGCAGACAGCATCCTCAGGTTTAAAGCTGTGCTTGTCCTTTTTTCTACCACAAGAGGGCGATGTTTTATCACTGCTTTTATCACGAATAATGTTGAATGATTGAAAAACATTAAATTCACAGGTGCAGCAAACCAAAAAATAAAGCAAAAATAATTTTAAAAAGCATTTTGTCATTTGCAAGTTAGCAAAAAAAGTTGATACCATCTGAGGCAAAAATAAAGTTTAAAACAACAGGTATTTTGATGCTTTTTGTTCTGTGTATATTCAGTCAACAGATCTCTAAACATGAATGTTGTTTGTGGCATCGTTGTGAAATTTATCCAAGGAATGTCACAATAAGGACGGGATTCACTTGCCTCCTGTTACTTCGGCTGGTTTCCGCATCTTCACACTTCTTCCTATAGTTCAGAGTTTGTAGTATTTACACTGTCTTGAAAAAGAAATTCAAAGAAAAAATTATTCAAACATGTATCTAATACAAGTCATTTTATCTTGGAAACTATGCTGTACTATCATTCTTTAAAGCAGATCACTGTGAAACTCAGTTAAACCCAATTTTAAGTTGTAGTAACATTTCCCAAACATTCCTGTTAAGACAAAACATTAAAAACGTGTAGGAACATTTAAAACATTAAGTTTTTAGATGCTGTATTAACATTATTGCTTAATTATAAGAATGTTATTCAAACTTTTATTGTGTAACATTTTAAAACGCTCCAACAACAACTTTAGAATAACAGTTTTTACATATATAGGATATATAACAGGAAAAAATGAAAAGCTAACATTTAAAAAACGTTACTGCAAGAATGTTTTAATTACCTTGAAGGAACTTTTGGAGCAAGTCAGTCAAAGTTCGCTGTTATCTGGCTAGTTGTTTTACCATTAATTATTTTTAAATGTTTGTTGAAACTCAGAGTTGTAACTTATTTCGTCCTGCGTTGAGCTCTATTCATTATACATGAGCAGACTAGCTGTAGCGCTGCAGAGGGGCTGATGTGTGTAAATAAGGCATGTGGATCCTCATCTGACAATCATGTTTCCTAATGACCTCATAGACGCCAACCGTTGTGCCATCAGATGATCCCTCACCCACATCTTAACATTCAGTCCCTTTGTGTAAGACAATGTTATGCATTTAAGGGGCCATACCAAATGTTTATGCTCTTAACTTCTACAGTACATATCATGACCAGTCAGAAAGTGTCACCTGCACATTATGTCACAAATGTCACATTAGGAGTACAGAACAACAACTGGTTTATCAGCCCATCACACCATGAAATTGCAACTCCGTAACTTTATTGGGTTAAAGATATAGATCAGTTATTGAGCAAGTACATAACAGATCAGCGTTTATCTCATTTCCTTCCCCTGATTGACAACTGTTAGTTAAGTTAGTTAACAGTAAGTGAAAAGGATTAAATCATTTGAGCTGAGGGTCTGATTTTTCAGGAAATGTCAGTTTGACTTCATTTGACTAAAATAGCCTGAACTTTTATGTTTTAAACAGAGATGGCGCTAGAGGGGTAAAAGTTACAGATTGCAGCATGTATACAGTATATAACGCCTATACTTTGACACATGTTTCTGTTTGCTAGTTAATGACCAAAAACTGTGTCACTGACCTTCAGAAAATTAAGCAATAAAGATATATTAGGAGTTTGAAATTTTATATGTATCGCAGGTTAAAGTAACACAAGACTATCATAAAATCTTTATTACAGCATGTGAAAATTCACAGGATCTGTACCAATGACTCCGTGAGCCACAGAGGATTGGCTTTCCGTCTCTGCGTGTGATAGGTCACATACCTCACAGCACCAGCATATCAATCGCACTTCGCTCTCGCTGGCTTTAGGTGTGTGAAAATATGCCTGTGTGCAAAATATTTTTAAATGACTGTATAAAAATTACAAATACAAGCCCCACAGATTATATAATATCTGACGTCGATGTCAAATCTGAAGAGAGCTGTGTTTTCTGAAAAATGTGTTTTCTTTCTATTTTTGTTTGAGGTAAATTTACCTGGTTTCAAAGATTATTTTATATGTTTACTAAAAAATTCTAAGATATTAATTAAAAAGAGAACGTTTTAAACAAACATACCGAATCCTTCCTTTGAATATTATGAAGGTATATTATGTACATGTTAGAAAACAAGCACAGTCATCCTCAATAATTTCTCTATTTCTACACCCTCTTTTCTCGAATAATCTGCTCTTTTCATCTCGCCGAATACCACAAATTAAGATTTATTATTAATAGTGAATTACTAATATTTCCTTTGATGTTACAAATTAAAAGCTGCTCTCTGAAAAGTGAAGATCAGAGAAGAGGGAGAGGAAGATCGACTCACCGTAAGGTCCAGCTGCCTCAACACAACTGTCTTTGACTGCAGAAATTTAGTGCTGCCTCTATTTTGTTCAGCAATAAAACAGTACTGGGCCAATTTTGAAACCTCTCGAGCAGTTGACTCTTATTAGCTGTCACATTAAATTGTTATTCGGGTGAAGTTTATGATAGCGATGTGACGGAGGCCCTGTCTCTTGCCCGTGGTCACGCATTTTCTTTAAATGGTAAGAGTGACATTCAAGTCGCTTTTGTGAGTGCTCATTCACCACTGCCAGGGACAAGATGTAACCTCAGCTTTGCCAGAAAATAAAAAGGATCACGTTTACACTTTATCACAGTGTTTGGAGTAATTCCATCCCATCAGGACATACAGGCAGCACAACGGAGACTTTCATTATGTCAGTATATCATTTACCGTGTTATGTGGCATGTTGTCTGGTAATGTTCCCCCAGAGTCACATACTGTGGCAAATTATAATTTTAATAGACATGCTATTTATATTGTAATGATGTTCACGGGTAACAGAGAATGTTTCGAGTGGTACCTCAGTAGAACATTTTATGTTTTATAACATTTTTTACATATCTAAAAAGTTTCTTCTTTTTGGCATTTGTGTTGCATAAAAACATCAGAGAACTGTTCTTACAACCTAATATTTTTTGCTGGGTTGATCAAATTCGGTTGTGTCATTTTTTAGCCAACTAAAGTATATGATTTAATCTATACCTTTATTCTTTTCTATTATAGCCTGTCCTGGAAGGCCCAACTACATATTCAATCAAAGCAAACTCATATGTGTGCAGACTATGTTGTTAGCAATATCGTATACTAGCAGTTTCTAATATGTTACTATTTAATTTCAATCATCCAGACACATTTTTTCAGCCCCGTCTTTGATGGCAGAGATCAAATCAACAAATGAATGATTTGATCTTCTGACTTCTGTGGTGGATACGTGGCCTCACAGAACAGATGCCATTTCAGAAGTAGACCATGCTGTACATGCCCAGACAGCTTAGCAGGGCTCACAAGCTACTGTTAACATTATTTGGGCCCCATAAAAATATATATATAACTCGGAGTTGCAAACACTGTGTGTTCACAATTAAAAGCATTAGGTCACTTAATCACTAACTGTGTCAGGGAGCAACACACACACACACACACACACACACACACACACACACACACAAGGTCTTGCGCCTTTTTTGTTTATTTTCTTTAAGTTCTTAAATATTAGCCATTATTATACTCTCGTTTTACTTTTAAATCATCTCATTTAGGTCAAAAGTATATTTAACTTATGACATAAATGCTTCTTTAACAAAATTTAACATGTGTTCACTACTGTATGTGGATGAATGGAGACTAGCGGAGGGGGCGTGGTCTCCTGCCGGAACTAGTACACGCTGTCAACTCCAGCCGCGTCTTTATCTCCTGCTGTGAGGAATAAAGATGTAGTTCTGGAGCTATAGGATAAATACATGCATACATAAAGTATTACATTATATATAATAAAAATGATCTGCAGTGATCTGTGCAGAAGTCATACCTCTCTCTCTCTCTCTCTCTCTCTATATATATATATATATATACATATACATACACATACATATTCAAATGTAAGTATATGAACATACTGTATATATATATATATATATATATGTATGTATGTGTATGTATATACAGTATGTTAATATACTTAGATTTGAATACTACCATATATCTTCCAAAACAAACAATTAACTGTAATAAATCATCTAACATGGACAGAGGAATAATGATATTGTAATATTTAAATGCAATAAAGCTGAAAGTTGTTGTTTCTACTGTAATGCCCAATATTTCAATGTTTTCTGTATGTTTCAAAACTTAATATCAGATATACAGTATAAATCATATTTTGCTGAGGTTTAATTGATATACAGAAATGTAATCACTTTAAACCAGCAAATGAATGCAGAAGAATTTAGGAAGCCTGCTGGTAAGAAGTTGTTTATGGTAGAAACCTGTGTTAACAGACCATCACTGACTCATATATCACAACTGTGCTGAGTTCTGCTTGTCTTAAAGGAATGAAACTGCAGTTTAAATAGTGGAGAAAAAGAAAGTGGGGGAAATAAGTGTGTGTATGAGATTAAATATATCCGTGAAACTTTTTCATCTATGTCAACAAAAATGTCTAGCAGAGCTGTACCCTGTGGAGGTGATGAATCCACAATAACATCATAGCAAATAATGTTTACAAAAGAAACCTAAGACAAACTTTGCCTGACAGGAAATGTTTATTTACATTTGGTGTCCATATACACACACAAATGCATTTCAGCTAATTCTATTTGAGCATATTTAGGATAAGTTACTATATAAGTAAGTTACCAAAGTTACTTTGAACGTATCTGTAGCCATATATGTATGCAAATATATGCACTGCCTTAGATTCAAATATTTGTGCTTGAAATCAAATCAGGAACATCCATCAGGCTGAAGATTATTCTGAAAAAAAAAAGAAAATATAAAAATTAATAATTTGTGAGGGTTGTGATGTTGTCTGTTCTACATACACAAAAAATGTTAGCAATGTTTCTATTTAGGGCAACATATGGATCCAGTTTTATTCCTAGAAATTTAATCAGATAAACATATTCAGACACAGTGGCGCGTCATATTTCCTTTGAGCCGCAAAAGTCTTCAGAAATTGATCTCTGAAAGTTTGATTTTCTTATGATTAACCCTGTATTGCTTTATCAACCGCAGCGGCTCTTCTGTAGGTCTGTCGATTTAGCTTCGTCATTTATATAAATATATCAGATGGCTTTGACATGACAGAGCAGTGATTTCATCTCAATCAGTCACGAGGCAGCATAAAAATGATTGACTGTCCATATCAGACACACTTGTTGACAAGCACTGGCACGGACTATGGACCAAACCTGCAATACGTATTAAATAACCAGACTGAAAACGATCAGCAACATGACTCATTCACAAAGGGCAAAACAAGTAAATAAATCTGGTCGCTGTGGTAAAAACGTGTGATCTGAAGGGATCTCTGGAGATGTCATACCTTTCACGTTTAATACGGTGGAACATTCCGCTCTTCCGAGCGGGTTAACAGCCACCACTTTGTACTCTCCCCCATCGTCCTTCCCCACTCTGAGGATGTAGACAGAACAGACCCCAAAAGCATTCGTGATGTAGTAGTTGTTGTTGGAATTGATGCAAATCCCATTATGATACCATCCGATACGAGGCGCGGGGCAGCCGCGGACAGCGCAGGTCATGTAGCACTGATATCCTTTCGGTGGTGCGTGAAGCTTCAGCGGAACTAGAATAGATGGTGGCCTTTCCAAACTGATCACGGCTGATGCATTTGAGGATGTTGAAACTACACGAAACGTGAATTTAAGTAAAAATAACATCTTACAGGTTGTAAAAATGTTATTTAGAAATTTCATGAAATGTTTTTTTAGATGTTAAAACCTTTTTCATCTGATTAGAAATATTTATAAATATGTTATATAACAGTTAAAAATGTTCCGGTAACGTTACTGTAAGATAACTTTGGGCTGGGTACCTCTGTTGCTGTTGATGCCCCATGTTGGTGAATCTGAAGGATCAGAAAGGCCCAGATCGTTTTTGGCGTAGACTCTGAAGTGATATTCCCGACCCGGTTGAATGTTGGTAGTGTAAGTAGTACAGAACAGGTGATCGGCTATTGTGCGCCAAACGCGCGTGTTGGACTCGTGTTCTGCGATGAGGTAATGAAGTCTGTCGTCTTTTTCCTGGTCTGGAGATGGAGCCCATGAGATAATGACTTTACCATAAACCACCTGCTCAAGTTCTACTGGGCCGGGTCGCCTGGGTTCATCTGTAGCCACATTGAGAAGAAATAACTCATGAACCAGGGGAAATGTGATAATGTCTGAAAGTAGCACAGCGGTTCTTTCCCCATATGTTACATGTTATGGATGCTGTTATAGAAATAACTTGACTGTACCTGCTACTCTGACCTCTATGTCAAAGCTGGTCTGGCCACTTGAGTTTTTAGCCACAATGGTGTAGACCCCAGAGTCTGAGTACTTTGATGAAGGTACGATGAGTGTGGATGTGCCATCAGCATTAATGATCTGGTTCCAAGGAGAAACAGGTTCACCGTTCTTCAGCCATTTAATCTCTGGCGGTGGAGAGGCCTGTGTGAGGAACATCAAAATTCTGCATTGAAGATAATTGACAAGGAATGTGTAAAATTTGGGAATCTGAACACTGACCTCATAGTTAATTTTGATTCTGATAGAATTTCCTGATCTCACCACCATGAAATCATCAGGATCTTTGAAATAAGGCTTCACTGGAAATTAAGATCAACGTTATGATTGGATGATTGAAATGAGATGTTAAATGACAACCATGAGTTTTTAATAATGTGACTGAGACTCACTGTTGGGGTTTTTAGCACAAACCATCGCTGATGGAGCGCTGGGTTCTCCAGCCCCAGACATATTAATAGCCGACACTCTGAACTCATACTCAGATCCTTCAGAAACATCCTTCACTGCGTACTTCAGTGCTGTTGAAAGCAGAGACCACTTTTTATACAAATTTGTGGTAATGCCCTTTCCATTAAATTCATCAGTTATCTATTGAATTCAATTGTTTTAAAATTCCAGAGTCAGCAGTTTGCCAACATAAAGTTGGAATTAAAAGCCTTTTATTAGGTGCATGAAAAACTGCAGCTCTCAAAACTTGACAGTAATTTCACCTCGGCTTATTTTTTATTGCCTTAACTATCATAAATAACTACATTGCTTAAATGGGTTTTGGCAAGTTTTATTTTTTAGTACCTCTGGGAGAACATAATTGATCTAGAGACTCCCATCTGGTTTAAAGTACCTTGAATAGGTTCATTGATCAAGTTCAAGGTCACCCATTGATTGGTATCTTTTTTGCGTTTCTCCAGCTGGTAGCCCAAAATCTTACTGCCCCCGTCTTTCTCTGGTGGAGTCCATGTGAGGTTGATGCAGTTTTTGAAAGCACTGACCACCTTAGGAGGGGCCGGTGGGCCCGGGAACACTGCCAACACATAATTTAAGTGTTAGACTTAATCCTCAGTATAAAACAATTGTGGAGTGCGGTTTCTTACTTAAAGCACCAGCCATGATTTTCTCAGTCTCCATCGGCTCACTGATGCCCTCAGGATTCTCTGCGTAGATACGATAAACGTACCTCTTGCCCAGGGACACAGTTCTGTCTCTAAAGGTAAGATGATTGGCTGAAATATCCCCAACCTTCTTCCATGTGCCCTGCCCCACCTGCTGGCGCTCAATGATGTAATTTGTCACTTCTGAGCCACCGTCATCCTTTGGGGGCTTCCATTTCAATTCAAGGACTGAGGATGTACTTTCATTTACTTCTATGGGGCCTTGTGGTGGACCTGGCTTGTCTGTGAAAAGCACAAATGGTTAATGTAGTACAGTACAGTA
>JBAJNP010003208.1:0-35562 GCA_036877545.1 Yasuhikotakia modesta | reverse complement strand
ACACACACACACATCAAGAAAGTATTATTATTAACAACAGTAAGTATTTATTAATATTTTAGAGTCATCACACATAACATGACGGTAAACATACAGTAAGAGATAAGTTTAACTTAACTGCCCTCCACTGTTTCAAATGTGTAAAACAGGTCCAAACCCGGTTCTGTGTTTGTATTACCACAGTGAATAAATTTGCTCGTTTAGGGTCCTATATAGTCGCCATGAGTTATAATAAAAACGCTTAACTTTTCTCTTATATATAATAATGTTTAACATTAAGCTTATATTATCTGTCAAAGTTTACCCATGTTTTAACATTATGCTAAAAAAGTATTTCATCTTTTGAATATATCAGAATGAATTATAGATTATATTACACGTATGTTGCGTATAAATCACAGTATTTGCTCAAAATGACCTTCACAATATGTTTAAGATTCCTGGAATCCAGTAATAAATAAATAACTTCATAATATTAAACTCCAGAGACCCTGAGCCCACCTGCAGCATCTCAATGGCTTTTTCTACTTTCCGCCGCGACCATCTGTTGCCTCGTTACCGATGCATGAGGACGCCGGCATATGGCAAGAGTGGCGAACAAGCCTGGAGACAGTTGAACAAAACATCATCTTTACTGGGAAACACTACACAGCATTGACTGGAAACTTCCCAGATAAATGATGTTTATACATGCAAAAAAAAAAAAAAACCAGTCGTTGCGCGAAAACGACATGTTACGATTCTATCACAGAAATGACATTGATGTGTTGATGTCATTGAACTCGGTTGACTTCTTGGTATTAAAGAAAATAAAAATAAGTAATATTTATCCCATTAAAAATGTATTTCATTATTATTATTATTATTATTATTATTATTATTATTATTATTATTATTTACACACACACACACCGGATCCTCCAAATGTATTGTATATTTCACTTGATACAAATGCTACACATTGAATTCCTTTAATTCATGGTCGCTTGTGTTTAGTAAGACTTGATGTGATACGTGTTATATAAGCCCCAGACATGTTTTCATAAGATTCCCTTATTTAAATGCTTAACAAAATGATAACAATCTTAACAATAATTTACTTTCTATCTAAATGCCTAATTTGTCTTCATTAAACTCTCTCTCTCTCTCTCTCTCTCTCTCTCTCTCTCTCTCTCCACCATAGGTTCCCACTGTTTTCCCATGTATAAAATGTTGTCATTATTTATGTTGTTAGTCAGTAAAATGGGATCATCTGTTTGAAACATTATCTCTCCCTGAGTACAGATGTATACAGTGTGCGTGTGAGAGGGATTTTCCCACAGTTAATGTAAGCATTACTTCACACGCTGGTCCAGTTTTCATGCACACATATGTGACGATATGTCACACATGGGTCATACAAACATCTTACCTAGAGGGCGCCACCACATATACAATATATATCAGGCTATTTACTTCAGTCAAAGTTCATCTTTAAACCTTTAATCGTTTATATTAATTTGTCTCAAATAATTTTCAATGAAAATAATTAGCTGTTTTATCATTAAAAGTCAAATATCTTGTATATTAAAAGTATATTTCTTCTGTTTGGTATCGTCAAATATGCCATAAAGTGTAAAGTTACACAACAAAGATTTTAACTTGCACAACTACACAATTTATGTTTAAATCATTAATAACATAAACGAGCAACAGTACTGACGTTTGCCTTAAAAATGTTGTTTCTTTATCAAACACACGAGGGCGCCATTTATCCTCTTTTCATTCTCTGTTTAACTTCATTAAAACTATTGGACATCCTAAGCTTGTATTTTAAAGCAGGGTGTCAGATCAATATCTGATGTGATCACATCAAACTCATTGTTCTTCAACTGGCGGTTTGTTTGTAAGATTTGTTTGTGAAAGGTTTGTGTGTGTGAGGATGTTTGACAAGGTTCAGGGCAGAGGGTACATTTTATTTTGACTCTGTGTGTGTGTTTGTCTTGGATGTTGGGTTTGGCAGATGGGCGTTGTGGTCTTGGCGTGAAGATGCTCACAAGTTTATGTTAGAAGGTCAGCTATCCAGAAAGTCACAATCCACAAATAACCGCCGGAGACAGACTGGAACATTCGTACCTCCACCTCTTCTGAACCGCTCCAGTTACTGAAGATCAACTTGAGATACACAATCCTGGCTAACATTAGCCAGGTGTGCTTCTATACTTCTTATGTCAGCTGTGCTAGATCTCTGATTGGTTGTTATTTTTGGATTCAGGATCTGGGAATACGGGTTTACAATAGGTTTTCACTTTGGTTTATTAATAATCCAACACAATGCTCAATTTGTGGTTTTGAAACTGTCCCTGTGAGTTTAAAACATATCAGTTTTCCTTGCACAATATTAACCATGGGAACAAAGTTGATCATAGCATAGTTTCTGCCGAGTTATTGGTGTTTGTAAAGCAAGCATTACTACTGGTATTTGCCCTAACCTTAACTATTTAACTTTGGCACATAACTTGTTTAACTGTTTGCGGACCATATATGAGTAACAGCTTAATGTGTTGTTAAGAAACGAAGCACCATTATGTTAATGTTCAGTGAGTGTTTTTTTCCTGGTGAACGATAAAGTCTTTTTGCATTGAAGAACAACCATAATCTATACCATACAGACAACCACACTGAAAACCTCTGGCAATAGCCCAAAATATCCCAGCATGTTTTGTACAGGCAAGCATTACTGTTTCTGTCCTTAAAGAATGTTGAAATCCAGCCCAATTTAAACTTTATTTGCCATTATATGTACTTAGAAAAACACTAGCGAGAATTAATGCTAACGGCTGTTTCTGCACTCAGTCTGTTGCTGGGCAGTCAGTGTAAAGACAGACGCTTCATTCTTATTTTTTGTTGGAATGGACAAATATCAGCTCATAATATGAAGCCCCGCCCCACATTCCAGCCGTCAGTCAAACGCTTTTAGTTGTGGTTGCGTAATTGTCCTCAAACAGACGCATGGCCAATGCTACCAGTCGATAACTCTAAACTTCAGACTGATGTCTGGAGACTGCTTGAGGACACAGCACTTCATATTCGACCTTCTCAAGTCTACCTGCTTAAACTGTGTCGCCTGTGTGAGAGAGGACACAGGCTATTTTTACCCCACGACAAATTTGTGAAGGAAATTGAGGGATAGGAAGGGCAGGAGTTGACACAGAGGCCTGTAAACTTATTTCAGCAAGAGGCAAATCTCAAATGAATGTTCTTCAATACTTCAATAGTATAGACTACTAGAATACTCCATACACACGATACACCTTTTTAAAATTTCTTAACAAAATCTAAAACCAAGTTTATACTTGAATGAAACATGAAGTTGAACCACATTCAGATGCAAAAATCAGTGTGAATGAACTGAATATGTTATTATTCAGGTAGCTACTGTATAAACATGTTGACAGTTTCTTTATATAACTTCCTCAGTAGATTCTTTTTAGACTGTTGCTCTGCTATGACAACGGCTAAATCCAGTTAAGAAGGTCTATAACTGGAAAGGAATCCCATTTGCCCCCCAAAAAATAACCAAATACTAATGTTAGGGGAACGTTCTGTTTATGCTGGGTACCAAACTGACTCTTGTAAACCATCCTAATCATGACTCCTTCAGTTAAACAATGAATACATAGACCATAGAAGATAAGTGTATGACTCTATAGCGCCCCCTGGCGAAGTTGAGAATGCAACAGTGCTCTACATGCTTCCGAATGTTGTCCTGCAAAGACAAAAATAACGACTGCTTACCTAGCTGACACCTACGAATACAGTACAAAACACACACACAGGTCCAAAGTGGTTTTTGGACAGTACCCAAATCTCTCCCAATGGTCTGCTCTCCACTCGGGTGTGTCCACTTGCCTCGGGACGGCATAGAATAGTCTATTGTTAACCTCAGAAGACACAGAAATTTCAAACAATTCAACACACACACGCTCACACACCCTGACGTAAATGGAGTGTGTGAGTGTGTGTGCGGCAGGAAAGACTGGTAATGGAAGGCTACAGTGGGCAGAGGGTAAAATATATCTCATTGTTATCAGTTCTCAACAAGCCTTTGTTTAGCCGATTGTCCCTTTTTTCTTTCTTTTCTCTCTTGCATCTAAGTTATACAGGATTTGGTAGGAAGTGTGTGTTTCAAACTGTTTTTTGTAGATCACACAGAAGGTAATTCGTATTAAAGCGTGTGTGTGTTCGTGCCATTGTTTGATTCGTGTCTTTCAGCGTGTGCACAAAGTCAACATCAAAGCTGTCTTTGAGCTCTCAGACACACACACACACACGAATAACTTGCTGACTTACTGTTGTGAGAGGGACTCCAGATCACAGCATATCCTGCTATTCACCTACAAACACTTAGACCACAGGTTTGACCTCCTGAAGGGCTTTAAGATTGTCCATTTATCCACCTATACATCCACACAGAAGAGTTATCAGTGCAAAATGTTTTACAAAGAACCATTTGTATCTTTGACAACTGAGAAACATAAATAAAATCATGCATTCACATTTGGTCTAAATGTAATTAGTAACACAATACATTAAACATTACAAAATGTCTATATCTGTTTCCATCTATCTGTTATAAAACATACAAATACATAAGTAGATGTGCAATGCTATTATGTTCAAGAAAGACTGCTTAAAAATATGGACATCTCTGTCTAACAATAGGTTGAAAAAACGTTTTTAATAGATGTTATTTTAAAAATGTTATTTTAAATATTCTAAATACATATATTTGGTGTTGCATTTATGTTATTAGAACATTATTTAAACATTTTTTAACTTTGCAATGTTTAATTAAATGTTCCACTAACAACCTGGTATAAGCAATATATAACATTAAAAACATTCAACTAATGTTACTATAACAGAACTTTCAGAGAATGTTAGCCAACATTTTGAGAACGTTCCCTGGCTCACAGACATTGTGCTGAATTTATGCATTATAAAGCATTTATTTCATTTGACCTCTCAACCGTGAGCTGAGCTCTGCAGATGTCAACAGCACACACTGTATTCTCCGTTGCCCAATTACAGCTCAGAAAAACATAGGAAACTCTGTCTGAAGGAACACATTAGACAGATTTTCACACAGAAGAAATTCCCCTCTAAAGTTGACGTAATAGATCTTTATTCCACATTTGTGCAGAACTCTCTAACACTGCTGGTATTTCCACATTGTTCCATATAAAAAAAAGCCCATTGCTGTGGACAACAGTGTGTGTGTGTGTGTGTGGTAGTTACCAAAACAAGGACTTTATATGTCTGTGAAAAGAGTGCTGACCTCCACTAGCTAGCACTGTGTGTGTGTGTATGTGTGTGTGTGTGTGAGTGTGTACAAGCTTATTGTCTGCATGTCTGTTATCATAAGACTGCAGTTTCCTTCATTGTAAAGGAAGGAGGGAGAACATGTTAAATATATCTTTAGAGTGAAGTTCAGATAAACTTCACTGCACCCAGCTCACACTCCAGCCAAACTTATGGAAATCACCTTTTCACCACAATTTAGTTCACATACTTGTTGCTTGTTTTTAAAGTGCACATGGGGTCTGCAAACACACAAACACGAGACGTCACACACACCCTGTGACCTCAGAGGAAAAGAATGTGATTGAAAATAGAAGGAGACAGAGTAGTTGGGGGGGCAGTCTGCTTTTGAGGTGAGAGACAGAGAAAAATGAGGGAGAGACGGATAGACAGATACAGTAAACGACTGAAGCTGACGTACGTCACCCACATAAGGTGGAACATAATGACACAGAGTTGCATTTGACTCACCGGTTCTCATAATAAACGGTTATTTGTATTGGTAAAAAAACATTGTAAGCCAGGAAACTGATCCAGTCAACAAAGGTTGTTTTGGATAAGAACTTTTTATCAATCTGATTAAAGATGTTTTTAAATGGGCCCAAACAATTTTTCTACATTGACTACATTGTCTGTATGACTGTCTGTATAACAGAAATTCCTTTTTTGCATGACTGTAACTATTCAATTTAACAATGCATTAAATCAATACTGATACTTGAATAATACCTGACTATATTGGCTGCCCATTAATTCATCTAGTAATATTTGTATGTATATATAATGTAGTATTTACATGCATAAGTGCAATGAAAAGAGCATTTATGTCCCAGGGTTACAAAGATTTGTCAGTGTTGGTTTATTAGCCAAAACACCAGACTGAAATTACAGCTATGAGGTGTACAGGTAGTTTCCACCTTACCCAGCCGTAGACTGATGATGTCATCAACATGTGACTCAGAGGTGTCCCTAAGGCCCCGGGGGCAACATTCCAGGACGGACCACTCATCGGCACAGTCAAGAGCCACTCTCTCTCTCTCTCTCTTTCTCTCTTTGTATGTCTGAGAGCTTTTGTCACTAATTAACTTTCTATACCTTTGTCCACAAGCAGAAATTCCAGAGCTATGACATCATCAGCCCTAAGGGGCAATCTCCAAAAAGGAATAAGTGCATAACCGTGTTTTTGCAAGGACATGTTTTTGATGCACTCTGCCTAATAAGGACATTCCTGTTTCCTGAGTACTGGTTAGTCACACAGGATTTCTGATTCTCTGTTTACTGTTTCAGCTAATGGCTTTAACACCTGAGTGCAGATGATGGATTCTCAAGGTGTCGTGGGAGAGATGACGCCTCAGACTTACTAATACGACGAATGTCTGATGAATTGATTGTTTTACCATTGGCACCAGGAATCGTGTCATCAGTGTGCTGAATGTGGCCTCATGTGCAGACGGCTTTTGCTGCATGTACTTATTTATGACTATAAACTGTGTGTGTGTGTGTGTGTGTCTGAGCAAACCCTTCATCATTTTTATGATCTATGATTATGATAATCACAGTTAATGAGGAACAGAGAGAGAGAGAGTGAAAGCCAGCAAGCAAGAGATACACAACTTGAGTTTTAACACACAGACATGAGATCTTACTGTAACACTGTATCTGTTTTCTTAATATTGAGGAAGTGTTGAGTTTGAAAGTTACAGTATGTTTCATACAGTATAATTAAGGAAAATTAGGTTCTTTAAGACCCTGTGGGCGTTAATGTGTGAGCTGATGTCTGGGAACACAATGTTGTGTGTGTGTATTCTTAGCCATATAATGGGGACAAATTTGTATCCACATGTCAGCAAAACCTCATCAATTAAAACATCCTTATTTGTACATACGCTATAAAATTTAGTAAATAAAGTTTTAAAAAAAATGATTTCTAACAGAACATTTTCTTTGTTCTGTTGGAAGTAGCTGTGTATAAAAACAACTGAATGTCCCATTCTGTGAAATGTGTGTGTGAGTGTGTGTGTGAGAGAGATGAGCTTGCACATTGACAGCTACTTGTGTGTGAGACATCTCATCTGACACGCCCTTCAGCCTCAAACAACATCGCCTGTGACCCGACCACACAGCCACACACTCTCAGCTGTGTTTGTGTGAGGGAACGTTACCAAGGAAATGCCACAGTCCAGTGATGACCCTGAAGACACTTGCTTATACGCTCAATAGAGCCATTGACAGATGAAAGAGAGGATGGAGAGAGAGAGAGAGAGGGACAGATTTACAATGGTCTGGGAGACAAAGGTGTAGTCACTGGTTCAAACGTGTCATGGTCTGAGTTTTGAGTTCAAACATGCAAGGGCTGTAAATTTTTCCACCCTTTTATGTTCATTGTTGTTGACTTTCAGAAATGTTATTTGACATCTATCTATCTATCTATCTATCTATCTATCTATCTATCTATCTATCTATCTATCTATCTATCTATCTATCTATCTACCTACCTACCTACCTACCTACCTACCTACCTACCTACCCTGTATATATGATATACCAAAACTGTCTATAATATCCACCATCCACTATTGGCCAAGCAAACAGTTCTGCCCCAAATTCATGCCATTGCAGATTGTAATTTTGTTTGAAGCTGCTATTTGTTTGGTGCACAATTCTCAAATTGTACAAATGTACCGAAACAGTTGACAGAAACATAATAAACTGTAATTTGTTTTTGTGGGCGATATTTGTCTATAAATTCATTTAGGAACACCTTGCTCAGAAAATATACATGTCATCCAGTCACTTTTGAAAATCGTATTTTCTACACATTTTCTATTATCTGGGACACACTAATCCTAATCTCTCCACACACTGAATGTGAATTAGGTCGGCGCGTCTTAGTCTATTAGACTTAGTCTTAGACCATTTCTGTGTCTATCTACTCATTTAGCTTCAGCGTGGTTTCCATGGCAACCCATACAGAACTTTTACCGACCCAGAGCAGCTGTTGTTGTTTTGATTGCATTATGTGCCACGTGTGTGTGTGTGTTTGTGTGTGTTTGTGTGTTAGCGTTTCACACTGTTGAAACATGTCTTTAGTGATAAGGTCTCTTACCGACAGATTCGGAATCTCTGAATGAAAAGCAATCAGTGATTCAATGGAAGGAAAGAGTGCGAGGTTGATTTGTTAGGACCTGTTTTCCGCTGAGAGATTCAGGTGTTTCAGACTGTAACCAAATGTTCTCTTCGCGTGATTAACCTGTTTATGATAAGATAGTTGGCAGAATATTAGACTTGTGGAAATAGGGACTTTAAGAGTTTCTTAGACAAACAAATGTGTATAATATCATATCTATTATATCATAATAGACATTGTCAGATTAAATATGTAAGATAAAGGTTTAAAGAGATGTTTTGTGTTTAGCAACACAGCACCTATGAATCAGCTTGTTAGCATAATAAATAAACTGTTATGGACATACTGTGGACACCATATATCAAATCATAGCAACCACTTACAGCAGCTTAGCAACCACATAGCAACACCCTGGCAACCACTCACCCTAGCATTATGATTGAATGCAAATCTTCAGAAAATGTCTATATGTAAATACAGCCTTTTCTTCAACTGTTGTATGAAACATCTGTCATAGAAGGAGATTATAGAGATACATAAATGATAAATAGAGGCAGAGAGATATTTTATTAAACCCTGAGGGGACATTTTCTAACATTCTTCTATAGTTTGTTGCATAAATACTGTGTGAAAGCCCAGACAAGTCAAACTCAGATTTTTTTTCACATTGATTTTGAGTTCCAGTTGTGATCTAACATGTTTGTTTTGGAGTTAAACAAAAGTGCATCTGCTAAACAAAAAGACTAATATAATACAGTAAGTGAACTACTTGGTTTGTAACAGCTTTGAGAAGTTTGAGAAGAAAAATTTACATATGAAACCTTAATGTCCAAACCAAAGAATAAATTGTGGTCGTCAGAAGTCTTTGAAAACTCAGAGGCCCATTTATAATCTGCCAGATGTTTCGGTGGAATTTGGCAGCTGGACGGAGGAACTCAATGTGTCATGTCATCAAAGGTGAAAAGATTAAATGCGAGCATTGTTCTAGCCCTCATGCTAGCCCTCACAAGAAAGAGAGTGAGTGAGCAAGAGAAAGAGAGAGAGAAAAATAAAAGGGAATACCCTCTGCAGTATCTGAGTCATGCTGGAGAAGTTGATGCAGAGTTTTCCGAGCCGGAACACTGCAGCGGAACCGGAATAGGAAGACACCTGGGAATTTCAATACAAACAATAACAAACAGTGTACAGGAAGCGCTAACGCTAAAGACGTTAGGAGGGAATATGCGTAGGTACATGTGACAGGGAGGGAGAGTATTGTATCTGGAGGAGGATGTCTTCTGTCGCTCCTCGGATAAAGCAAACATAACTCACCCTGTGAAGCCGTGACCCTGTGGAGGATGACTGTTCTCAAGCCCATAATAACAATTACACAAAGTCTCTGTAATTGGACATTATCTTCTGCACTGCTGGTTCCTCCAATAAACATTCATTTGCAAACTCATTCAATTTGTGTCGTTTCCTTCCGAGAATTTGATTTAATGAACTTGTTCCTCTCGCTTTATGACACAGAAACACTTCGGAATTTGATAAGGTTGACTCTCATTGGTTGTCGCGTCACATGACTTGTCGTCATATACGCCATGACGATAACAGAATTTAACGTTATTTACATCCCATATTTGAATTTTGATCTGTTTGTTCAAAACTGAACAAAAGTGTATATGCAAATGAGTATGACTGTATGTCATCAGCCCTTGCTTTACAGCCCTTGCTGTATGTTGCACAATTTAGCATGTATGTGCCTGATAGAATAGTTTGCATCAGTAGTTTGCATTTAACACTTAAATCCAAAGCAACATTTTATTAGTCCATACATTCCCTGGGAATGGAACCCATGACTCTAGTGTTGCTAACAAATGCTTAGGCAAGCTATATAATCTCTGTTGTGTTTTTGTGTTTCATCACTGTGACCTGTTTGATGAATCACCGATGAATACCAGCTGACAGCTTCATAAACTCATTGCACATGATGTTATCCCTTTATTGATCATCTGTCAGCAGGGATCGATCGCATAATCTGAGTAAATAAATGATATGTGACACATCAACAGCCTCCATTAAAACTCATCAGCAATAACCTTCACACAGCCATTCCATCAACAGACCCATTTATTCACTGATAGTGTGATACACGTCTCTATTGCAGCTATAGTTTGCACTGAACACACACCGAATCCACCTGACTTGAGAACATGAAAACACCACTTGTATACTGTTTTTCTGAAATAGCATAGTCAAAATTCACAAATTCAATTATTTCACAAAACAATTTACATACAAAATTGCATTATTATCATCACACAATTGTTTTGCTGTATTACTACTAAATTGTTGAAATGTATCATTACATATTATATATATAAATATTGGCGGTTACGTTGGATTAAAATTTTTAATGAATAAAAAAAATCTGTTGAAACGTCTTTTTTGTGTGATTGATCTATTTTTCAATTACTCTATATTTAACTTCATTATTTAACTCTTTATTTTACTCTTTATTTCACTTCATAACCATTTCCTCCTCCTAACTTCCCTTAAAGACGATGAGAAATGCACAGATATCTGTCTGCACTGCATTTATAAGTCAATAAATGAAGAAACAAGCACAGAATGCAGATCAGTCTGTGGCTGCACCTCTGTCATGTGGTTTAGATGGATTTTCCCATCATCAGCTATCAAAATACCTCCTTCCACATCCCGCCCTCAAGATTGTCCCACAGACACCTCAGACCTTCTCCAAGCATCACGTCTCACCTTCTGAAGGCATCTTTCCAGACCTGTTGTCACTGGGTGTGAGTGAATGTGTGTGTGTTTACAGCTCTGGGTCAAAATGATTCTCTTTGGTTCTTTGGAGAGTTAGTGTTGTGGTGTGACATCATCACACCACATATCCTTCACCTTTTTTGATACCATGACAAGCGTAAACACACACACGCAAAATAGCACGCAAACGCACCATTGTACATTTCAAAGAGCTTTGTGTAGATTGTGGAATTGTCCTTTTTTTGTTAACTTTGACGTTCTTGTGGGCTGCTGGCACTACAAAGGGCTTCAAAGATCTGTGGTGTATTACGCGGGGCTTTGAGTGTGTCTGATGTTTCTGTACACCTGCGTCCCTAAATAAGCCAAAGAGGAAGTGGGAAAGTGGGAAAATAGACTAGAAAGACTTGTGATACAGTTTAAACATTTTTATTCTATAAGTCTGTTAAGAATTAAGACCAAGACATTCACACACACACAGGCACACACTACACACACACAGATCCTTTGTGTGCTATGAAAATCCACAATTACAATTACAATTACAATTATTGTAGCTGTTGAAACACAGTCACATTTGGACATGCAGGAGGTCATGTTGTGACAAGACAACCATCAAACAGGAAATGATATCAAAAAGAGGACCCCTGTAGACCCCCATGACTGTATATATACCAGGAAACATAATACATACATATACCAGAAAAATAATAATAATAATAATTTTATCATTGTTACATAATACAAATATCCTCAATAAAGTTATGTTCAGATGAGCATATTTTTAACTATTAACTACTTTTGGTCACTAAACCTGCTAACCATTATGAAAACCAGCTAACCATTAAATAACAGGCTAAAATTAGCTCTTTTGAATTCATTGAATTTTCCTCAATCTAAAGATCTATGTGAAAGTTTGCCGTTCCACATATGCATTCATATAGAAACACAATAGCCATTGTCTGTGGTGATGTTTGAGAACTGGGCATGTGGTGGTTGAAGGAGACCTGGTGTCCAGACTCACCGAGTTCCCGCTGTGTGTGAACATGCTACACAAACAGGAAATGGAAGGGACACTGGATGTGTTTGAGATGTTTTTGTCCGCTCACCTGCCGAAAACAGGCCTGTTTCGCACCACTTCATTATTTCTTTATCCAGGAATCTAATTCTCTCATCATAATTTCCACATCCAGGTCATTTTCCACTGTCTTTCCACAGCCTCCCTTTTCCTCTCTCTCTCTCTCTCTCTCGCTCTCTCTTGTATAATGTGTTCTCTGGCATAAACTCAGTGATGCATGCAGCTGCATGCCTGATATTAATACCCAGCTAAAATGGAAGTTCCCTGCCATCACATATACCAGCAGCAGATTTTGCCAGTACACTTATAGCCACACCAACCAATTTTGGTTTCAGCTTTGACTGCTATACACAAACAACTGGCCTAAACAAGTCATTTGTTGCAGACATTTCAGTTTAATTGCACAGCCAGAATTTTTCTATCCAATTGGAATTGAACACTTAGAATTAGTTAAATTATTTTGGCTTGTACCATTATTTGGTACGACTATATATGACAATTTCATATCACTCAGATATGATCAGTCTGATGTGAAATGTATGAAAAAACAGTGAATTGGTAAAGTTGTAATGCTGTACGGCTGATGTTATTGCCTCATTGGGATGTATCGGAATGTATCATTTGTTTTCCTCACATTGTAGATCACTTTGGATAAAAGCATCTGCTAAATGTAAATGATAATGCACCAAACCATTATAAATCATTCTAGATCATTCCTCCAAAAAACCACAAATCTGTCTACACAACAATAATTACAATGGGGGCTTTGCAAATGTAGTTTTGTAATGTCAAGTTGCACTGTGCACTTGGAGTGTAGACACTCACTTACTCTCTCTCTCTTTCTCTCTCTTTCTAGTGTCTTTGAGTGCACAGCATACATTCTTTGAATACCTCTATCTCCAAGTCACACTCTTTTTCTTTCCCTCTCTTTCTTTCTCTTCTTGGCACACGTATCACCATTGGCAGCAGATACCTGATGAGAGAATGTGGCAAATGTTCTAGCACAAAATAGGACTGTAGTCCCAACAATATGTACAATTATTAACATGACATGCCTGAATAACAAACTTCAATTACAGCTTTTAGATTCTAAATGCCAATTTCATGCTCTACACAGCCAAGCATTTAACAAAAACATTGTGGTTATCACACTTACTTTTCACCTCAGGGAAATCTGTGTTTATTTGGTGTGACTGCACAGTTATGGTAAAATTAATTTCATTGTAAGGAAATATTAAAGGAATTTCACTCTGGCTTCCGCAGGGTAAACAATTGACAGGACAAAATCTTCAGCAATATCCTTCTGCGGTCGCTTCATTTCCATATAAGGGTGAATTTCCACTTCCTGTAGTGATCTCAGAATGTACACAATTACTGGATGAACATCAGGACTGTTTGTTCATAGTACAGTTAGCTGTAACTTCTACAGCTTAGTCTAGCAAAGACTAGCAGCTTCATGTATTTCCTGTTACCCATAATTCACCTGTTCTTGAAGTACCAGGTATCTACTTTTCTGAAATTCTTTCTTGTTACATATTTTAAAGTTAATGTTCAGACTCGGATGTCCAGTTTTGCTTCCTGAGGGCCAATGCAGGTGTGTTTGATTAGGGTTGGAGCTAAACTGTGGAGTGGCTCCTCAGTAGCTGGATTGGACTCTTCTGGCTTAGGGAATGAACTGTGTTTTGATCTTGAAAGAGTTTCACAGAATGAAGGTGACCTTGTAGCTGTGACCCTGTCTAACTGAATGATGTTCTTTCACACGTCAAGACCCAAACTGATATGTCCATATTTATCTGCTGGAAATAAAGACTTAGATTTAAACTCATTTGTCCACACCATCTGTTCACAGCTTCTTTGTCATGGAAATGCACATGTGTGTGAGATAAGAGGTTGACAGAGATGTTGGCATTCGTAGATATAAACAGAATGCGCGCACACACACACACACACACACACACACACACAGAAAGTCCCTANCACACACACACACACACACACACACACACACACACACACACACAGAAAGTCCCTAAATAGTCTTCACACACCATCATATTCATATAATTTTTCTGGGTGTGAGCAAAAATAATTCTAGTTCCTTATTTTCTCTCTGACCACACCCACACTTCCTGTTAAGATCCGGGTGGTGCCGTCACAAAAGTGACAACCCCACACCATCTTTGTTCCTTTTTGACACTAAACACCCACTGGAAACAAGAAGACAGGCTTTTTTTTGGGCTGGTTTGGAATTCTCATTTTGTGAATAAGAGTCCAAAATTGGTACATTATGGCTTTCAAGCTTCCTGTTAATGCTTTATTTAGCTGCTTGCGACTTCAAATGAAAGCAGAACATTGTTTTTATTGGGAAGACGGGATTATATAATATTCCTCCAGAGTATTGTTTTTAAAAACATTAAAATACTTTACAAATATTTTTGAGAAAAAAAAAGTATAGGCAAAAACAAATTTTGCGGCGGAAGCTATAGAACTGTAGTGCAAAACTGGCTACAAAAATGTACTTTCTTTACAAGTATATGACAACATACAATTGGCAAAGCTTAACAACATGCAAAATTAGGATTCTACAGGTCACACACATATGGAAAACACCCGTAGGGTGTAAAGTTAAAAGCTGTATGGGTAAAAACAGGGGTGTATGGGTAAAAGTGTGTGTGTGTGTGTGTTTTGGGGGTGGGGTGAGGGTTTTGTGGTAGGCAGGTGTTCACGCTCCCAGCTATTAATTAACTTTAACACCGGAAAGCACATCTGTACTAATTGTTGAACATTAAGATTTTAACTCCTGACACACTTCACATTAAAGAAACCTGCCATCAGAGAACAATGAACTGCATAAATTACAGTATTCATTCCTGTAGGAAAGACAATCAGATGTTTAACAGAGTGTAGACTAGGAATGTTATAGAAGATAAAGGAAAACTGGAGACATGCACTAATGAGTGCTACAGAGTCTTAGTTCAGAAAAATGCTTGTAAAACGTTTGTGAGAAACTCCTATGTGCATATATGGTCAACGTATGTCTTTAAACATGTCATTCCAGTCAACTGACGTACTTGGAGAACTTAAGTGAGGAACATGGGCTTGGAAAAATCAGCTAACACTCAGCATTCATAATTACTTTGTTTTTTGACACGTTCTTACCAGGAAATGCACTCTTTGGTAATTTTGAAGCGTTGCTTGGCTGCATTTTGCATCTAATCTTCCAACATGATCTTTATCATGGGTGGGAAGTTCTAAATTCCATAATTAGGTTTTGGAACTCCTTTAATTATAAAGTTGGGATAACACACAGTAAGTTAAGTTTCATTTCCTTAATTAAACTAAGCACCAATTGAATTAAAATGGAGGCTTGTGATCATTTATGCATAAATTACAAAGGAATACAATTAAGAAAAGCACTTAATGAAGATATTACTTGCATTTTCCTGCCATTTCATTGGCTTATTGTCAACTTCTCTGTAGATGTGATCAGTCTGCACATCTGAACACAGGTATGGACTTTAAACAAGAACATTTTTTCACATACAGTACATGTCACCAGGTATATTATTTGGTTGGTTACCACATAGAGGAACATGTTTAAGCAGCAAGCGTTGACCTATAGGCCCTACAGAAAACGTATAGAGGGACTGTTACGACAAGCCTTTTACTTTGACTATATATTTATAGTAGCCTATAGGAGAACATGGAAAAGACCGAGGTGTGTTTGTGTGTCAAAGAGAGAGTAAGGGCGGCCAAAGTCCCTGTATTCCCTCAGGTACCGTTTTCCTCAGCCTCTGAGAATTCAGAGCAGGAAAGGAAAGAACAGTGGAACGGATGCTTCCAGAGTTTTTCATAATTTGAGAGAGAGAGACCCTCCATGCTTTGGGAATTTCCCACAAGCTTTAAAACACACCTCCTGGATCTTAAGTCTACATGCCTCCTAACCCACACAGCCACCTGTGAGCGTTACAGCCTTCATCCAAAGCAGGGTAGGGAGGAGAAGACATCAATTATCCATGAACTCTACATCTGACACCTTTATACTCCCAAATCTCTCTGATGTCTGACAGGAGAACCAGCACAAATCAAAAACTTGCTCCTGGTTTTAATACAGTAATTTCACGCATCAAGAAGTCATTTTAAGATGCATCACTATTATTATATTGAGGTATCCAGTCAGAATCCACAACACATCTCTGTCCCTATGGAAAACAGAACACTGCTGTGAAAGTTACTCTTTTGTAGCTCAGGAGAACCTAATGGAGTTGAATAGGTTGAAATGCATATAAAATACAATAAATGAAATGCAATAAAAAATGCTGCAATAATGTTTGAAGTGCATGTAAAGCGCATTTTTTTCCAGAAACATTTTTGGTTATGCTGCTTAAAAATGTATTCAGGCCCTAATAGTAAAAGTAAAAGTATTTTTAATATAATATAAACTAATTAAATATTTAAGAGCAAAAACTTATTAGAAACATTTTTAAAAACTTTTTAAAACATTTAGAAACACAAAATAAGAAATTGAGAAGCCAGTAGAAGACATTGATATTGTATTTAGTGTTGTTATTGAGGTCACTTTCTGTCCTGAATGTGTTGAAATGTTTGGGGTCCTGGGTTAGGCTGGGACTGGACTGAATTATTTGCCCATTTGCTTTGACAAACAGTTAGTTATTACTGTAAATTGGTCTTTGGTAAGATATACCCGTATCCAATCTTTGTTGTCTGAGGTAACTGTAGTCGTCTGTCCAAAGCCTTTTCTCAAAAATTACAGATATACAATTTTAAGCATAAAAACTTGAGTCAGGTTCATTTTGTTGGTATGTGGGGTTTTGCTTATATAAGTGAGATGTATTGACAGCTAATGTCAACAGTGCTAAATAGCTTGCTGAAATTTCCACTCCTCATCTAATCAGCTCCCATTATCTTTGATGCTTCCCTCAGCAATAAACCTCAGGCTGGACCAGCAAGACTCGTAATCTTACCAATAAAAGTCTCTATCTGGACACAGTGTTGGGATCTGATTACTTGTGAACTTAGCTGACGTTGCACTACGATTACCATACCAGTGTTTTCAGTGTGTGTACAAACCTGACCCCTGAATACTTGCCCTGGGCTGCCCTCCCATTACCTGTGTACATACCTGTGGTCCTGACAATTCAGGTGAGACTAACCCCTCACTCCCTGAAAACTCCCAGAGTTTGCCTGTTCATCACAACCTGACATTATTTCCTCATGCACAGCCGCTATGTAACCTCACAGAGTTGCATGACAAACCTTAGCGCCCATGTTGAGGGAAAGCTTGCCAGGTTTGTACTTTTGCACCCATTTTCTTGTATTTCTTTTAGGTATGGGTTGCAGGAAACAAACACAGAAATGCATATAATAATTCTTAATAATAAAAATATAATAAAATAATATTTTGGATTCTGAATTCTTATAATAAAATCCAGATTAATGTGATCACACTGGCTGTTAATAAAAAAATGCAAACATGTACTAATCTAAACCAGCTGAGCCTTTCTGTAGCTCAACTGGTAGAGCGTTGCGTTAGCAGCGCAAAGGTTGTGGGTTCGATCCTGGGTAATGCAAGTATTGATAAAAAAATGTATACATTGAATTCACTTTGGATAAAAATGTATGCTAAATGAATAAATGTAAACTAAGTTCATTTACACACAAAACACAAAAGCTACTGACTTGTGACATTTAAACAGATTCACCGTAATGAATTCTAGAAGTCCAGGTGAAACAGATCTAGATTAGTTGACAAATCTGCCTACAAAGCAGTTGTAACTCTATATGTCTGATTTTTTGTATATAAACAAGCCCCCTTTGATTGGCTGGGGTTTGTTGCCTCTTCAGGCAACAGCCGCGGTGGCGGGAAGCCAGATATGAAGATGTGAGATATCTGATATGACACGCTTCAGCTGGAACACAGGATGAAGTGTCTTTTATAAGAGGAGCTGGTTTCATGCTGGCTCTGGTTTAATCGTGGATTACAAACCACAAATTTAGAGATATCCTTGAAATGTGACCTTAATGTTGTCACACTTTCCAAACCTCAACGAAACACAAGACAGTTAATAGGGGATTATATGTTACACCTTAAGGCCTGAATCGTTCTACAAGACATACAGTTTAATAAAACCTGCAGCAATTTGTACTGAGTTTGAACAAATTATTTTTCTTTGGTGAACGATACAACTGGCAAAAAA
Source organism: Yasuhikotakia modesta (assembly GCA_036877545.1). Classification (NCBI taxonomy): domain Eukaryota; kingdom Metazoa; phylum Chordata; class Actinopteri; order Cypriniformes; family Botiidae; genus Yasuhikotakia; species Yasuhikotakia modesta. The sequence continues at coordinate 17,036 of JBAJNP010003208.1, read as the reverse complement.
CACTGAATGAGAGACTTTATATATATAAACATGTATATGTTAAACATCGTTTTAATTAATAGAACTGCTGCGATATGTAATTTTTGTGAGGCAAGCAGAATTATTCTCAGCCCTGCAGTTTTTATGTTACTAAATTATTTCTAAACAGCATAATGATCTTAGTTCATCTGCTCTGAGGCAGGCCGGGCCAAGAAATGTCCAATGTTATGAGGCTGTGGAAAAATGACATTTAGTTTCTGTTTCATAAAAGGAAGGTAATGAGGATTTATTTATAGGGCCTGCATAAATATTTGAGAGTGAAAATTACACATGAGTATTTTGAACTGTGTCTGGTACTAAGATTTTGGGTGTAATACGACACATACAGTAAATACTCCAAAAACAGCATCTGAATGAATCACAATGAATCTGTAATGTATATAGGACCAACAATGGCATTTAAATAATACAATATTGGTGAAACCATAATAAGGGTCTTGTTTTAATTCAGATAATAAGAGAAACATGCATTTGACAGGCGGTTTTATTTAAAGTGACTTAAAGCATTACACATTATCATAAAGGTATACACATTATCATTTTACATTGTATATGTTCCCAATCGAACCCTTGACCTTTGCATTGCTAGCGTAATGTTCTGCCAGCTGAGCTACAGAAACATGGTTCTCTTCAACAAGTACTAATAGACCAGTGTGGAAAATTGTTAAAATACGTAAACCCAGAATAACAAACTTAAAATACATTTCTGCTTGAGGCTGTCAGATTTACTCATACAAAGACCGCTAACACGCCAAATTTTGACAAATCCAAGTTATTCCTCATGTAGCAACCACATACCAAAGCAGGTGCATGTTTAGTAGTCACTTATTTGAACCTCAATTCAACCACACAGCAATAAAAGGCAATGTTAAAAACTATTGTGTTTTTTATTGTAGATATAAGCAGTGGTAGTGAGTTTGTCCAGGTCAGCATTAGGAACACAGAAGCTCTGTGTCTCTCTGTGATCATTGGGTTGTGTCCAGAACCACAGGTACCCATTAACAGCAGTTAGAGAAAAAACATCGCTATGACTTCCTGTTTTTTCCTCCAGGCTGGGACGGTGATTCCCTCTTGACCTGCTGCTACAGTAATTGCATACAAACACCTAAACACAGTGTCACATTGAAAACAGTAGGGCTCTGACAACCTACAATCCCATATTGCATAGTTTACCTGGCTCTCCGCTATCTCCTTGAACTCCAGTTCATTATCATCCAACTATCACTCCATAAATCCATCCATCTGTCAATCTATCTGTTCATACATTGTTACCAGATCCTCATATCCGTTGCCTGTCTTCATCTGCTATTATACACAATATTACATTAGCCTTCCCGCGTACAGCTGCTATTTGCTAGCTCATTGTGATGTTTGTATATTTAGCTGCTGTGTTCATTTCCTCAGCTGTTGATTTGGGAAAACACATACAATGCGCAAACAGATGCCCACTCTCATGCCCCCCACCCCTTCGTCCTGCCCTCTCTCCCAGCCCGTGCCTGAAGTCCCCCCCGCCCTCGAACCCTCCAGTTTTAATAGAAGTGGGTTGAGAACGAAAATGAGGTGGACTTCACAGCATGCAGGCTGCGAGCTCACTATTGTTTAGTCAGAATTCTCAGACAGTCAGGACATAAAGCACAAAATTCCCCACAAACTACTGTATCCTTCAGAAAAAATAAATATAATACATATTTTAAGTTGTTACTATGACAACAAAAACAGTAGCACTGTGAAACAGAATGACTCAGTTTAATACCTCAGATCTTCTTTTGATTGTTGATTGTATTTTTAGTAATCAGATTCACAATTGTTGCCTGTTAGAAAATAAAAACAGGCACAGTTTTCGATGTTTTGAAATTTTTAAGCTAGATTCTGACTTAATGGTTTGGTATGCAACTACCTAGCAACCACTCATAACATCTTAGAAACTGCACAGCAACGTACAGTAATAACAATCACTGAACAACTTAGCAACTGCATAACAATCGCCTAGCAATTGACCACAGGACCCCAGCATTGTGGCAGAAAATAGCTATTAATAATCATATATTTCATATAATCAAATATAATATACACAGCTTTTCAACTATTATATTAAAGTTTAACTATATAATGTATTCAAATGTGTTCTTGTAGCTTAGCTGGTGGAGCATTATGCTAGCAACATCAAGGTTGTAGGTTCGATTCCCAGGAAACACGTGCACTGATAAAGGATCTGCTAAATGAATAAATGTAAATTATTAACATGTAACTTAATCATGTCAATAGAGTCCTTATGGTACATCTCTGCTTAGTGGCAAACCCTGTATCTCTCTACAGACTGGATTTCACACAGAAATTCTTTGACAAAATCTGGACTGAGAGGAAAGTTCTAGGCCGGGTGAAGGGGTGGGCTGGGAGGGGCGGTTCTTCAAAGCTTGCATTCTAAAACCAGGAATTTTGGCTGGCCTACTAATGGAGGTTAAAAATTGGCTTTTTCAATCGAATCAGACAACCAGACAGGACTTAATTTGCACTGAGATTGGTAACACAACAGCGCTGTCTCCCTGACACCCAGTGACACGTTGTTTGTGTGGGCTAGACATTATAACACTTTGCATGTCACTACTGACTAATATTGTATTTTAGCTTAATTGCTCTTATCTTAATATTGTCACCTTTTATTGTCTTTTGCAATACTGTAGCTGATAATACAGTGTAGACACTGATTATTGAAACTACAGGATAACAGTGAACCAGCGAACAGTCACCCGAGGCCAAAGTTCATGTCTGGGTCAAGTTTCTCTCTGGCTGTGTTTTGTTAGCATACTAGCATTCCAAACTCACTATATCTGCAAAATATAGTACAGTAGAGAGTATACAAATATATAATATATAAAGGTGCAGGATATTGTGAAATGTATCCCATAATGCAATGCACTGGATTAAGAACTATTTGACTGGATGGTCAAATTTAACTAAGGTTAAATTTAAGGGAGTGTGGCTAAACTACCACTTTTTACTTGTTCTGAGACTTAAGTAAACAAATATAATTATTTTTCTAATTATACTTTAGAATGTTGAATGTCACAGTCAGTTTAAGGCAAAACACATGTTATTGACATGGTTATATACATTTCGGACTGACTTGCTCAGGGCCATAATTTTACCTATCGTACAGTTTTAGGAAAAGAAAAGTCTTTTTATTCTTTCTAAATGAATCTCTCAATCACAGGCAGCTATATAAGTTTTTTTTATCTCACTCTGTTTTACTATTTTTGAAAAGTAGAAGACATCACACTGTCAAATATTCTGTTACTAAGATTGTATTTCATTTAGAAGATAGCCAGCCATCTCTCTCTCTCTCTCTCTCTCTCTCACACACACACACACACTCATTAAGTCAGCATGTTCTGTACTGAGGGTCTGTAATGTCTGTAGAGGGTCTGTAATGCACAGGTGATTTGTCAGGTTTACTGTCATTCCAGGTCACAATAACGCGTGTCATGTCAATTACTTGCTGCATGCGGATAGAAAAGGTCAGCGGGTTTATAAATAGCCCCCCAGAGACGCTCAGCCACCCATGCCACTTCCTGCCGCAGCAGCAGAGGGGGCCACCGTGACCTCTGACCTCACGGCGGTGTGATTCTCTCTTCAAAGCACTGGCACACACAGTAACCCCTCATGTAATTCTACCCCACACATACAGTGAGATGGAGGGGAACTTTAAGAGAGTTCCTATAAGCCCACATAGAGTTCCTGTTTAATTTGCATAATTAGCATAGGTAGCAAATTAGCTCACTCCGGCAATGACCTCATCGACATGAAGTAATTTCTTTTTGGAAATCCCAAATCATAACATCTTGTGAAATCACTGAAAATATTTGCTGAACCACTGCATTTTTTGGTTTCTCTGTTATGCGATGTTTGTGATTTAAAATTCCCAGGTTATATGTATCAATCACATTATTCATTATTCAATAATCAAACTAAAGTCATTTAAGTGTCTGATCTCACAAAACCTGTTACAAACACATGTGTTCAAAAGCAAAATATAACAAAATGCAGTCAGGAAATAAAATAAACTGATGCTTACTGTTATGACTGTGATTTATTAATATTATTATTTTATCAGATTCTCATAAATGTAATAAAATTGTGAAAATGGAGTAATGAATCACAATAACAATGTAAAGATTAATTACAGTAAGAGAAATGTATTAAGTTTTGTTGTTTTTATTTGGGCTAAAGGATGTATTTTTGACAGGTTTTGAGGTCTGATTTATGTAATGCCAGTTTCAGCCGCACTAACCACTGCGCAGTGATTTCACAGTTCACTGCTATTTGGTTTCTCCAGTGGAAACATACAGAACAGGTGGCTGTGGGAAAAGTGACTTTTTCCAAATTAAACCAACTCTTTGGGAATCTCAGGACAGGAGCCTCCCTCCTCATGCAGAACCGTTCCTAATCATTTGCCTAATATGGAAACATTATCCCAACCCTGATGTGGCCGAGGGCCAATCAGATGACACGGGGGCGGGGTCTGTCATTTAGTCTGAAGTCAGAGCGTGAACTGCAGCAGTGGGGCATAAACCACCTGAGAGGCAGGGTAGTGCGCGCGCCACTGCAATACTGCTGCATACTACACGAAAGTTGCACACTTGGAGGCTCGGATGATTATGCATTGGTCATTTCTAATAAACAGCACGATTGCACCCTGGACATATTATGTTTGGATATCTAAAGCTTATATTGTAAGCTGAAGAGTGGAGATTTTGTTCCTTTTTATTTTATTAATGTAATAACATGTGGTTCTTAACGGATCGGTAACATTATTTTCACACTGGAGTTTATTGTTAAATGTCAAACCGCATCAGCTGGCAGCGCAAATAAAGTGACTCCGCCGCTCCGGAATAAACTTCACCGCAGCTGAGCGCGCGCGGGCGCGCGTGTGTCTGACACGGGGAGAGACATTTGGATGTGCGCGCATGATGAGCTCGCGGCTCCTGCTGCTGGTGCTCGCGGCGCTCGCGACGTGCCTGCGGTCCTGTCGCGCGCAGGTAAGCTTCACCTGAGTGACGTCACAAACCGGCGCACTTTTTTCTCGTTCGTCAATAAGCGCTTTCACTGCACGCTTGTATTTAACGGCCTTGATTTACAGGGTGAAATTTAAGTAAATCGTAACACATGTGATATTAGTGTAACAGATTCCCTCTGTACGCCCGAGTGCACCGGTTAATGAGAAAATACACTGGATTTGATGCTTGATCTGTATTTGTTTGTATCTGCAATTCAAAACTCCAACAAAGAGATATAGTTGGAGCTGCCAGCATTAATGTGCCCTGGATTTGTTCCCAGGTACAGAACTGCCAAAAAATCAGTCAGTCCAAGAGCATCATTGCCAACACCCACAGTATGACTCTATTTGACGTTAAAATAGCCCAGTGAATTTTTATGGGGTCTTTTGTGCTAATAGGTAATAGTTACAGATGATGTATCAACCAGGCTAATACAGTATTGGATCATTCTGAAATTATAAGCAGTGGCTGTTAACTTTGTGTATCAGATAACTGGTTATAGTATGAGTACAGTATTACTGAGTATAAACAACTGAAATATATTTAAAAGCATTTAAAGTTTCTGTATTTTATGTTTTTTAAGTACTTTCATTTGAGGAAGTTTTGCATTTTTTGCCTTTATTAAATACAGTAGAATTTTACAGAATTTTGCTAACCTTGACATGACATGTATTTTTTTCATTATAAAGTGTAATTATAATAATTATCATGCCTGTAGTTGTATCACTATATTAATAGACTATATAGATTAGTTGTAAAAAGTAATCTGTCACATTCTTTGTCAAAGGCATGTGAAAATCTATGCACTTGCATTTTAGCCTTAAACAATAAAGTGTATTGTACATGTTATGCATATTGTTCATCCGTCAATTAATTCTCTAGATATTGTGTTTGTCATTGACAGAATCATCCATTCTGTACAATTAACTCAACCAGTTATTTCTACGTATTTAGAGAAGATTTCTGTCATGCACATCAACTGCTGGCCAGACACATGCACACACACATACCCACACATGCACACGTTCCTTACTAAGACCTAAATCCCAATGTGATGTTTTCTGTAATCTGTTTAATGAATGTCATCATTGCATCATCACTAACTACAAAAAAAGAAAAAAAAACGACAGGTCTGAGTGCTTTTGAGAGTTTAGAGGGTCAACAGCAATGGGATTTTCTGTGATTGGTGCATCATAAGTCGTGTGTTGGAGTTATATAAGAGCGAGGAATTATCTAGTGAAGATGTGAGGATAGAATCACATAAGATGATTTGAATTTGCTTCTCACATTACGTATGTGTCACGGCCCTGAGAGCTTTAACATTTTTCCAAATTGCTTTTGCAGGTATGACTCAGGAATCTAACAAATTAAAGTTAATCTTTACACCTGAAAGGAGAGAATCAATGTGGATTAAATTAATGTCTCAATTTTTGAAAACAGAAGACTGATAGGCCTTGTTGAGCTGGTGCTTAAAACATTAGTTCACCCAAAAAGGGTATCATTTAAGTATCATTTACTCATGATATCAGGATTCATACCTGTATGACTTTTCAGTTCTGTGGAAAACAAAAGGGGAGATTTTGAAACATTTTCTATTTTTGAGAAATCGATGCATTTGCGGTAAATAGGGACTGGAACTTTCCAGCTCACAAAGCACACAAAAACAAAGTCTTTACTCCAAAGACAGTCTGTTGCTCATCCTCACCAGTGAAGAACTGGAATCACATGAGTTGTGTGGCACTTTCTTCTTCTTTGGTGCTTCCTGTCATTTTGAAGTTGGAAGATCTCCAGTCCCCATTCACTTCCATTGTGTAGAAATTAGTGGGCAGGACAAATTCCCCTTTTGTGTTCTGGAGATTAAAGAAAGTTGTTTAGAATCACATTGGAAAGTACTTGTTGACAGAATTTAGTTTTTGGTAAACTACTCCTTTAAGTGATGTATGCTGTACTGCATGTTCCATTTAATATTAAATCCCTATCTATGTAAACATGATTATCGAAACAGTCAGATCAGCTTGGTGTTCTGAAAGAAATCCCTCTCTTTTGATCTGTCTTTCAATACGTCTATCTGTCCACCCTTCAGAATCTACAGTATGCGGCTGTATATGCAGGTGTGTATAGGGTGTGTGTGCTAGTCGCAGTCATGGAAACAGTATTTCTTTATGTCTGGTTTCAGAGTTATGGCAGACTGCCATATGGCTGTCCTCTAATATTTCGAAACCTGTGTGTGTGTGCGTGTGTGAGTATAGCAAATCCAGGTCCATAATTAAACCACATTCCCCATCACCTTTTTCCCAGGATAAATGATTTGGATTCCTGTGGGCCCAGTGTCCCATGATTCATTAGGCATTACTGTGGCATAAGCATGTGGCAAATGGGAATGATGTCATCATATTAGGATCAGTGTGTGTGTCACACACATGGATTTGACAGTATGTCGTGATATACTGAGGGCACATTTGCTTTACATTGACATGCAATTCTAAACACCTATAGGTCCTACAACTTGCGCACACACACGCAAACACACACACACACAACAAAAATGGAAGACAAAATGATTATTTTAACTGTGCATTGCAAATCTTAGTATTGCTACTGCTAAATGGATATATATTAGGTTTAATTTTACCCCTTAAGAAAAAAAACAAAAAGCAACAAAAACGTAACTTTTCATGACATTTCTCTCTCTGTCTGGCCCTAACAGTGACATAAATTGTGCTAGTGTACCTTTAAGACTTCTCTACATAAATGACCTATGTTATGTTTGACTTACTGCAGTATCGGTGCAAGTCACACCTACATTAAACAGGCAGACAGCTGTTGCTGAAAACTGGCTTGCAAGGACAGAAACATGCTTAAACCAGCAGTTATTGATCATTCTTACACGTATATTTAAGGAATATTGACAATGCTGTCTGTAAATGAGTGGTCTGTGATTTTGTGCACTAGTGCAGTGGGCCTGTAAAACAAAACATGTTTATAAAGAACCTCTTGTGTGATTTTTGATTGGTCGCTCACTTATGGCAAAATGTTTTTTATGCGTTTGTTTTCTCACTGTGTGCCTGTCGCATGATACTGACCACATCACACACACAGTGACCTGATTATGAGTAATGCAGCTTAATAAAGGACAAAGATAAAAAATAAACACACAGACAAGCTCTCTCTCTCTCTTTCTGTGTGTTGTGATCTTCCATGTGACCCTGTAATGTCCTTACAGCTTTGTGAACACTCTGTGTATTATTCTCAGTCAGTTGTCTTGTCTAGAAACAGTGGCTAGTCACAGAAACACGCTATTGAAAGTTGTTAGCATGTTTAGTTGGCACCTGTATGTTTCTAAGCATCTCTCTCTCTTTCAGGGAGATCCCCTCCCTCCATCTCTGGTGGATTTAGTGTTGAACAGCCCGATCTCATCTGTAGATGATCTGAAGAGAATTCTGGACGTGGAATCCATAGGTAATGATCCTGCGCTGAAACACTCACACCTGATACACTGCAAAACAGAATTTCATATACATTATAGTCAAAAATTCTAGTCTCACTCACTCACACACACACACATACATATAGTATGTGTGTACACATATAGTGTGTACGTATATACACACACGTTTCATTATACATGCACCTATATGTACCTAAATATACACTTTTTCATACACACACACACATATATATATATGTATACACACACATATATTTATATGCCCAGCTGGTCATCCTCATACTCTAGAGCGATCAACATGTCATCTCTGGAATGTGTGTATGGGAATGGGTAGGTGAGGCAGGAAAAGGTTCAGGAGTCTGGAATGCAGTCTGTGTACATGTATGTGGATAATGGCAATATTTACATGAACGGGTTGTGTATTGCCCCACACAGGCACAATAACTGTGACCTTGAGCTCAATCCAGCTCTCAGTTTACAGAAGGGGATGAAAACACAAGGCTAAGCTATTGTTCCTTATACCGGAATCTTTGTGTGTATGTTGTGTGTCGCCCTTTCTGTAATTGTGAGCATTTTGCACAATTTGTAGTTAAAAAACATGCTCTGAATGCACAGTAGATGGACAGGTTCAGCACAGGTAGATTTACACATTGACAGTATATGTACACGTATACAGTATATATACAGTATATACATTAGATTGGCATACTTACAATGTGAACCAGATTTAGTGCTGATAGTTAAAAGTCTAGTGACAATAAATAACACCTTAACTTAGCTGCGTGATCTTTAACTACTAAAATTGGACTGAATTCCCGACATAGCTTTGTGTTAAATGCCACGTTTTGTCTTTTTCAAACCCCCTTTGTCTTTCCGTTTCAGAAGATGACGAGAAGACGGAGAATGAGATTCACCCCAACGGAACACACAGACGTTTTTCTAGAAGTCTCAGTAAGTTAATTTAGCCCCAACCCTTCCTTTCTTTGTGCCTTTTCCACGCTGTCGTTTCTTCATCTTTGTTTCTCAGCAGAGCTTGAATGTATTTCCAGTCTGCAGTGATTATTTTGAGACAACTTTGGCAGCTCAGTTCCACAATAGCGTCGTGGCTTTAGCGTGTGTTTGAGTGAGTGTGTGTTTGAATGTGCAGTACGGGTCTGGAATCTGCTGTTGTGTCTCTGTGATTGATTCTGTCTCTGCGGCAGAGTCCAGTCTCGCCTTGTCCTTAGGTCACCCTCACAGATTTACCACCCGCGCTTCTTTCACACACAGATTCAAACCTTAATGCTTTTTCTCTCTCACTTTCAGTCAAGTGCCCCTCTGATCTGCGAACTGTGCTCACATATGTAGTCAGACAGTGTTGAAAGGTTGAATTATAGTGTGTGTCTGTAGTTGAAGCAGTGACTACAGTGTGGCTTCTGTTATGTGGTAGTACAATAAGTAGGCATCTGGGAACACTGCATGTGTATTTACTTTAAGAACTTGACAGTTTGCCATTAATGTGTTTCATGGGGTGTTTTTAAATTGATTTTACCGAAGTGTAAACGCTGCAGTTCTGGTGTTTTGCAGTTCTGGTGCTCTGATTATTTGAGCATTAGCATTAGGTCAACCAATAGCATGAGTTTGGGGGCGGGACAATTCAATTGTCCAACCAATGCCAGACCAGAAACCCATATGAAAACCATCTCTTCTTTGTTTCTCTCAGACGTTCAGGTGGCCCAGCAGGCGATGTGTAAGGTGAGGACAGAGGTTATGGAGGTGACCCGTGCCATGTTGGACAAACGGAACGCCAACTTCCTGTTGTGGCCTTCGTGTGTGGAAGTGCAACGTTGCTCTGGCTGCTGCAACACACGTGTGCTAGAATGTGTGCCAGTCGCAACAGACATGCGACATTTACAGGTACTTTTAAGCACATGCAACAAGCAATCTAGAATGCGTTGTAAAGCATTAGCACATTACATACAGAAGCCTTTTCCAGAAGGTTTTATTTCAGTTCATCATAGGATATACTTTTACTTACTACTTATATTACTTATATTGTTAGTAGTTTGTTTATTTTGTTTATTAAGTTTGAAAAACGCTGTTAGATGTGGAACTGAAATGCTAAGCATTACTTTTATTTTCTGCATTTTATTCAGATGACAAAAATTCAGTTTATCAACCGACAACCAGTCTATGAAAAAGTTATCATACCTGTTGAGGATCATGTGTCTTGTAGCTGTCAATCACGCCTTTCTGCACATGCCCCACGGCTCCAGACCACACCCCCTCCTCAGCCTCGGCTCCACCCTAAAATAACAGCACCTAAAACCCAATCAAAACAGGAACTCCATCGTCATGATGAGCTCAAACATAATCAGAGACTCCATTTAGAGGACAGAGAAACTCAAGAAGTACAGTGGCAGTCCAAATACACACTTTCACACACACAGGGGTACCGACACCAACACACACTTACACACACACCAGCGGCGGCCGTTTATGTAAGCAAAGGAGATGTTTCTACTCACCAAACCACATTAGGAGCTCCAAACATGATGAGTGATGCAACACAAGCAGAAGAAGTCAAGGAACATCTCATGACATCTGAACATCAAACACATTTGGGCAGCGGAGATGACACAACAAAAATGACGCCCACTGCGGAACAACATTATGACCAAAGTCACCATGAGGATCAACAGCTAAAACCACAGGAACCACAGGAACCACAGGACAAAACTACCCCACAGCAACCACAGCACAATCCTGTTCCGTCCGTCCAATCAGAGCACAGTATGCCACACAGCGGCCAATTAGATGTCTTAAGTCGCACTTACAGCCATGTTGAAGTGATCGGCCAATCCAGTGGCTTATCAGAAGTGGTAAGTCATCATTCTGACCAATCAGAAGTTAATAAACATCACCACCATCACCACCAATCAGAGGGGAGTAATCATCAGAAGGTGCCACATGAGCAGGAAATAAAACATCACCCCAAGGAAACGGAACATCATCTTCGTCACCAACACAACAACCATCATCATCATCCTCATCATACAACACGAGCGGTTAGCCAACAACAGACCAGCACACAGCAAACAGGTAGGAGACAAAAAGACCAAAAACGTGAATGTTTTTTTTTTCTGTTTAGTGCTGGTTTGTTAAAGTGTTGATAAAGTTTTGGTCAAACAGTAGCTTTTTTTATGGTAAAGCTGGTTGACAATGTGTGTCTTGCTAGTTTAGCTAGTTAAGAAGCCAGGTAGGGATACCAGTATCCGTTTGTTAGTGACCAGCAAAACTGATATTTTTAACAGGAGAAATGTGTGTGTGTGTACACATTGTATTGTAATTAGTAACTTATGCTTCCTGTTATTCTTTTTTGGGTCTTTAACGTCACAGGGTCAACAAAATAATTGGATTCTAAGTATTGTGATGGCTGCCTTGAGATTCAGTTTTTCCATGCTAAACACCCACATAACTATATTACTTTTGTCTTATTCTGTTTTCTTCATTATCCCCATAGTGATGAGAGCTTCTCCGGTCACGCCCCCTACTCCACAGACTCCGCCCCCTCTCCAGCCTCCGCGGAAGCGGCGACGGAAAAACCGGAGGAGGATGAGCAAGGCCTCTATGAGAGCTATGATAATGTAATTTCAATATGATAATACAATAAATGAAAACAAAATTAAGTAGTATAATAAACAGTGAACTAAAGCTGCAGTGTTATTTGTGCATCACTAGGGAACCAAAGAGAATTGCAATATAATAATTGGTTTCAAAACCCTCCCCCTGTCTGCCATTGGTTGTACAAACTTTTAGCCTTACCACAAATATACATCATTGGTTAAGACAAGATTAGCTAAAACTTTCTGCCACTTTTTGTACTAGTGACTGTACTGAACTGTGATGTCAAATAGATCTATTTTAAAAATTTAATCAACCCTGTAAAATAATTGGTCAATCACTGAATATCACAAAATATCCACTATAGTCATTGAGTGTTGTATGTTAAATTCATTCATCTACAGCCACTTTTTATGGTCATTAATCAGGCTTTCTGCCCACATAATGGTGTAGTTCCTCCATCTACAATCAAGGAATATCTGCCAAAGCTAACAAACCAATTCCTGACTCCTTTGTTCCATGAAACAAACAGATTGCAACTCTGTTTGATGTTGCCAGTGGTTGATGAATTACACTGCAGCTTTAACACAGAAATTCAATTTTATGGTCAAATTGTATCAAATATCTAATCAGATTCGGTCCTTCATCCTCTATTAGGGTAATGTCCTGAGAAAGCCCATGATTCTGTACTGCTGCCGGAGTCCCTGGAGAAACCACACGGCTGCAAGGGTGGAGACGCACAGGATATAGTGGAGACACACTGGAAATATCTTTTATAATAACTGGAAACGTCTTTGATCTTTGCCAAATAAGCGCCTATGAACTACATTTCCCATCAGCCATTGCAGCCCACTAGTTCTGTGGCCTCCGCGCTATAGGAGCTGGCCACACTCAGGATATCCTGCGAGCACGGACTTAAAAAGGATTCCTTAAGGAAAAAAACAGTCTGCCAAATAGTGAGACTGTATTTAAAACAAAACATAAATAAGGTCTGCCGAATAAACACAACTGCCAAGTCCTGTGCAATATTGACTTGAACTACTGGTTGGCCCTCGTTCTTCAAAGAACTTCTCAAACTGCCTATGAATGACATAGACCCACTGTGGGCCAGTCTGGAAACAAACTGTGGGCTATAACCCGCTTGAGGAACTACTGGAATAGCAACTGAGAGTTGCGTGTTAGAAGTTAAAACAGGAATTTATTACTGGAAGTGTGGACTTTGGATTTGGACTCTCGAAGAGCAAAGCAAATGGAGACAGAAGCTCAGGACTTATAGAGTTCAGAGTATAAATGCAACAATGTAACAATTAAAAATGCATCGCAAAAGGTATAATCTGTACATTTTCAAGCTGCTTAAACACTCCAGACTTATTAGATACCAAGATATCAGCTGGCTAGATATGCAACTTGGATAACTGAAAGACTTAGAAAACAGTGCTATGGTTTTTCAGTGCATTTTTAGACAATGCATCTTTGAACTGAAACGTATAAACAGTAGTTAATGAATATGGTAATCCATCAGACCATCAGTTCCTGGTACCATTCATGGTACCATAACAGTTCTTTTTGTAAGGGACAGAACTCAGTACCTTGCAAAGTATTTATTTGGTGCAGAAACACTGGAATATTGTACACTGGAGCTAATCAAACTGTTTTCATGTTGTTAAATCAATGTAACATGGTCATGCATGGTCAGATAGGACCCTAATCAAGATTAAAATACAGAATACAGTGATTGTGTTTAGCCATTATGACGTGACCATGAAATACTCCCATCCTCTAGGGGGCGGTATGGAGTGCTCTGTCAATTTTTGTCAATTTATGCCTGCTGTTCTCAAACACCCGTCTGTGCAAAACTTGTAAAGCTATAAATTAACTGTTGTAAATGATGCATTTCTTTTCTGGCTCGTAACTTATTTATAAATGGTAGATGCTCTACCCATCTGCTTCCAAGAGTAATTAAATAATTATTTGTTTTGATGAGAATTATTGTTAATGTTATAATGCTATTTTAATATAAATATAAAAAGTCTTGAATTTATTGTTGGTCTCATTGTTGTTTTTTCATGGCAAGTTGTTCAAGTTCAAAAACTTCCAACCGACTACATTTTTAGAACTGAGAGAAAGATGTACGATGGCACCAAACAGCTGGCAAAGTTTCAGGCTGTCAGTGCTAAATAAATGCTAGCTACTGCTAACAAACAGCATTCTCTAGGTATCTACAGGCCCTGTTGACATGCATGGGCCTCATTTATAGCATTTGGCTTGGGCACTAAAACCATTTTTGAATAAAGGTAAAAAGCAGGATATAACTTAACACACCACATGTTAGCTAAATTAACCTGCATACAGTCTTATACCAAGACAGCTTCTAAACTTTGTCAACATATGCATCTCTATCTGTGGTGTGCAGTAGTCACATTACAGTTGTGATTTGTGTGTGTGAGTGTGACAGGTCACAGCGTTTCCAGACGGTCGCCATGGCGGCGCAGATGGACATGTATGCAGAGATCAGGTGGTGTAACGGATACCAGAGGGCAGGCGGACAGATGAACTGTAAGATGTTACGCAGAAAAGCAGATGAGAAATGAGAGGGAGAGAAAGACACGGCTAGACACAAACACGGGTAGACGTGGGGGTGGCTGTCGATCTGACAGCAAAGTGAGAAGTGGAAGACAGGAAGAGAAAAGAGCAAAAATGTTTGTGAACATAATATCTGTAGTCCTCACGTGTATATGTGTGTGTGTGTGAGAGAGGGTGTGTGCGTGTGAGAGTGTGTGTGTGTGTGAGGCCCCAGTGTAGGGGCGGCGGCCTCTTCAAGCTCAGGCTCAACATGAGTTTCAACTGTAAAAAAAATAGATCAAACAATCTTCATCTGTGGATGCAGTTCAACACCAAAGTCTGGAGGAACATTAACATCAACACACAGCCTGGTCTTCTCAGAGAGAAGCAGTCATTAGAAAATTACTTAAAAAGATCAAAATGTTTCTTGAAAATTTGAACGTAGATATTATTACTTTTCTGTGCATGCAGTGCTAATTGTGCTTTGCAATGCTAGAATTTCACAAAAAAATGGTAACTAAAATGTCAGCATTATTATGTTGCTTACACTTTGAAGTGTTAGGAATAGTTATAAATGCATGTTTGTTATCTTTAAATCTACTACTGGCAGGTCTAATCCAGCCTCATCAAGTCTAGCCAAGATTACTGAAATCTTATTAAAATATATACAATATACCAAAAATATAACATTTACAAACATCATAATTTATTCAGAATGTTACTTTTTGTGGAGGAAGCTACAATAACAAATAAATTATGGGTCATTTTTAAATATTCATTGTATATAGTCCGTTCAATAGTCTTGAAACACAAGGTTCACACTAAGGGCAGCCTGACTGCCTAAAACAGCTTTTCGCAGTAAATGTATCTCTGCTTATGTGATGCATCCTGTGGTTTTGGTGCATTAGTGCTATGTAAGAGCTCCAGCTGACCCCTGGCACACCCTGCAGGTCACCCCTGCTGAACTCACTCGCACCTGGGCTCCACCTGGCCTGAACTCCCCTGCCCTGGTCAAAGCTCCATCCATCCACACTGCTCAAACAATCACTTTCACGTATTAACAAGAGTGTGTGGATGTAATATAATGTGCCGCTCTTACCACAGACGCATAAATGTATGTGAAGCATTTGTATGTGTTTATGTGAGAAATAGAGAGAGAAATGTTCACATCTTTCCTAGAATCACCCGGTTAGGGGTCATTTTACGGTAAGTATACAGTAAACACCAAGTCTTCCTATGAATGCAGTGATTTTGTATTTCTTATACAGTCAATATGAAACCCATTTAATTTGTAATAATGGTCAAGGCTGTAATTCATAACTTAACATAAATTCATAACCTGAACAAAAATCTGTTTTTTGAGTAGATACATAACAAATAAGTGTTACAAAGTACATCAATTTGCAGTTTATAATAATTTAAAAATGGAATTGGGTTAAAAACAAAAAAATAGGCATTCAGAAAAAACACATTTCCTTACACAAAATTGTAAATGTTACGTTTATAATAATGGTTTATAGTGCGAGTTGTCTGGCTTGGTTTTGCGAGAAAAAACATTACTGTGTGTGTCAGCTAAATGCTGACAACTTTAACACCTAAATCAAAACTCAAAAGTTAGATAGACATGGTGTCGAAACAGCCTCTATATGAGGTGCTGGACTGCTCATGTGTTTTGGCTACGAGTCACTGTGTACATTATTTTAATATAATTGTGAGTGTGTCACAAGGGAATGTCGAGCGTTGTTGTGTGTGTGTTTTGTCTGGTACTGTTGATTCAGACAGAGTTGATAATATATGGGTGGAATAAAGCCTAATGGCTGCGTGTCATAATCACCATCAAAACATGCAGAGCTACACGTGGACCTGTGCCAGATATAGCAGCCTACTGTAAGGACACACTCTTAAAGGGACAGATGCCCAAAACATACACGTGGGATTTATACTGTAGTAAAGACATACATATGGGACCCAGATTGTGTGTGTGTGTGTGTCGTGTGAGAAACCAACAGGTAATAAAACGTTTTGGGTAAATGGAGACCAGGTATTGGGTTTTTGACAACAACTGTTAGACTTGTTTTATGATTATGAAAACAGTCTTAAATGTTTATGATTTAAATGTTTTAAATGTTTGTCTTTAAATGTTTACAGTCTGTATTTTAAATATAAATAGCCATTATTACCACAATTCTTTATCAATAGCATAATACCCCAAATTCAAATACAAAATATTAAATAATTAAAATGTAAAAAACTGTGTCTTTCAGTCCATGTCTATTAATTTGCAGGATGCTAAACTATATTAATGCTCCTAAATATCAACAACGTATATT